>JAADVL010000500.1:0-23632 GCA_023334995.1 Pythium sukuiense | reverse complement strand
GCTCCACGTTCCCGCAGTTGTGCACCGTGTCACGGAGGTTCTCAATGGCAAGGATCTGAGAGGCTAGATTCAGCTGCCCCGCGAGCGCGCAAACTTGCCTCACATTCAGACCGTTGGGCTGTTGTGCTTGAAGTGACGGTACGAAGCCTGGATCGGAGATCCCACTGCAGTACGTCGTGGCGTCCAACAGATCCACCCACAGTCGGATAAAGTGCAGTGGATATGCGTTGTCGTCTGGCCGCACATCAGGCAAGTGGCGCTGGACTACGACTTGGACGTGGGATTCCGCTTCACGCGTGCGACCGATAGCAAAGGAGTACTGGGTCGCAAAATGGCACGAATTAGTCGATGCCTCGGAGAAGAACTACCACTGACGAGACCCTTACCTTCACGATCAGAACATGGACTCGTCCCAGGTAATACGAGTGCATTGAGGTGGGCTCCAAGTGCTGCTTGTAGACGCCGAAAAGTGTGAGTAGCTGCGCGATACTCACGCCCATTTCGTAGTATCGGGACTGCTGGCAGTGGAGATCACAGTGGATGAAGAGCATGTCGAAGAGCAAGCCCACCAGCAGGAGATACACATCCGCTTGGGCCTTGTACTTGGGGAGGTTGGCTTGCACCTGGTGGATAGCCTTCATCGACAGCGCGACTGCTTGGCACGGGTCAGATCGACTGGTCACCTCGAGCTCCAGCGCGTCGACGATATTCCCGAGAAATGGCTCCTGGGCCAGCGAGTCCGAGCTGGCTGCTTCTGCGCGCAACGTCTTCAGCTCATCGACCACCGGCGCCAACTTCTTGATCTCACCCGATCTACGAGGTAACGAATTCAGTATAAGCAATCAGCTCGAAGCAGCCACGACCACAGAGAACATTCAGTTGACCTCAACAGCGAGAAGCTCTGGATGACCAAATGATACAGCTCCAGCGCGGGCGGCACCGACTGCTGACTGTTGATCCATCGCTCTGCAAATGCCAGTGCGTTTGTGGCCTCGCTCGCGCTGCCGAAACGCGCAGAGGTCACCAGGACGTGGCAGGACACTTCAATCAGCCACAACTGCAACACACACACAGCTCATCAGTGTCCCAGGCTTCAATCACATATTACCACCGCCAACAATTCGACTTACCTGGAACGATGAGCCAACGGCACTGGGCATAGAGGTCCGCACGATCTTGAGGTTGTCCTCAAATGCAGCGAGCGCGCTCTGGGACGACGCCTGCAGCCGCATCGACTCGGAGTGCATTCTGACCAACGCCGCTCCAAGCTCTGCTTGGAAATACGCCTGCAGACCGCTGACATCCTCGCTACCTGCAGTCTTGCTGACGCTGTCGCAACACCAGCGGATGCCGTCGCAAAGACTCTCCAGAAGCTGTCTGTTCCTGATAGCGGCGTCGCTCTTGGAGAACTGGACGAGCAAGAACTTGCATTTGCGTAGGCGTGCACCCCACACTGCACCACAGCCGTCGGCGTCTGGCTCTGCAGCAAAAACGCAGCGCTCTGCGTGCTTGTAGCGCTTCCACCAGAGCTCGTGGTCGCGTTCTTTTATGTTGGGTTGGCTGAGCGCCAAGAGACATTCGGCCAGAAGGACGTTGGCCTGCACAGCGCGTTGGCCTGCTGGAGGTGCTGCTACGCACAGCTCCAGACATAGCACGGCCTGTTCGATCTGCTTCTCGTTCACTAGTAGCCGTGCGAGCGTCCACAACTGCTCCGCATCGCGCGCACTTGGCGCCGTCGTCGCCATTTTCGTTGCTCTTCGAATGGAGGAATTGGACCAAGCCAAAGGCGGTCGGATTCGCCCCAGATAGTTTCATGAAGCATACAAATTACAATTATAGTCACTATAGCGCAATTAAGAGGTGAAAAGTATAAATTTAGACGTGATCTTGGAGGCTAATTTCCTCGGCGCAATTCATTTTTGATTTGCATCGGAAAATCCCTGGTGAGTGAAACCTTCTTCCACCTTGAAGCCCTTCACGCGACCAGCATCAAGGATGCCGGCGGAGCTCCACCTGTGGCTATGGAACGTGACGCGCGGCGTCGACGCTGACGCTGCGTCTGGAAGCGGCGGCGAGGAGATCGACGACATCGAGGGCGGCGTGAGCGCGGCGTTCCTGGTCGACGGCTTCGTGTACGCGCTGCTGGCGGGCGGCGCGCTCGTGCAGCTCGTGCGCAACTGCTGGCGCTACCGCCCGTGGACCGTGCAGAAGATGCTGCACCTGCTCATGTTCATCGCCACGCTGGGTGCGTGTGGTGGTCCTTGTATAGTGGCTCAATGGCTGGTGCTGACAGTGTGTGTGCTTGCGATCCGCAGTACGGTCGGTGTTCCTCACGCTCGTGGGGCTTGACTGGTGTGACGTGCTCACGGGCAAGATCAAGACGTCGACGTGCTCAGCGGCCGAGCGCGACCTGTTCTACATGATGGACCAGCTGCCGATCCTGCTCTTCTTCGCCATGTACGCGCTGCTCGTGCAGTTCTGGGCCGAAGTCTATTACAACGCCGTCGACCGGATCTCGACGCTCAACAGGATCGTCAAGCCTGCTATTCGCGTGGGCATTCTGGTGCGTCTGCGAACGCACAGACTCGGGCAGATGCCGTTGGACTCATTGCTTCCCTCTTTCGTAGGCGGTGTTCATCATGCAGACGGTGTACTGGGTGTACTACGCCACCAAGTGGCGCAGCGAGCGTGAGTTCCTATGTCCTCTATTCCCCCGTGCCTATTACATGGAAGGCCGCTGATCGTTTGTGCTCCTTGAATCCACGCAGGATCTTTCTTCGCCAAGGCGCAGGCGAACGTCAACATGCTGTTGTTCACCGTCGTGTCTGCCGCGTTCATCTTTTTCGGCCGACTCGCCTACGTCGAACTTCGGTTCGTGCTCACGCATACTGTGTGTGCTCTCGCGACCCATCAACTAAACCATTTATGTTGTTTATCTGTAGATCTGTGCCAGTGGAGCTGGGGATCCGGTCCCGCAAACTCAAGGAGCTTGCGATCATGACGACGATCTGCAGCTCGTGTTTCTTGACGCGCTCGGGGCTCCAGATCTTCCTCTCTAGAGAACACGTCCAGCTCCACGACCACAGCACGTGGTTCGTCATGCTGCTGTACTACGCGCTGCTCGAGATCATCCCATCCGTGACGATCCTCTATTTCAACCGCCGCCTCCCACTGCGTCGTGGACGCCCTGGGTCCAGAACCTCCACCCCAATTGGCGGCGGTAGTCGGTTGTTCTTTTCCAAAGACAGCGACCGACACGACACAGCAGATCCACTTCGCAAAAGTCTGCTGGACGACAGCAAGTATTAGTCACAGAGACTCACGTGCGCACTTGTAATTGAACTCATCGTATTATCCAGCTTGGAGTCTCTATCGATCTACTGCTTGGCAGCCACCTCAGCCGAGACCTCCGTGAGCAGCTTCAGCATGCTGTCGTTCTCCTCACGGGACCCGATCGTCGCACGTACGCAGCCGTCCAGCAGCAACTGGTTGCCACGGTAGCGGATGACAACACCACGGTCCGCCATCTCACGGTACACCTTGAGGGCGTTCGGGAGCTGGTCAGGCAAAATCATAGGAGAGCGTGTTAGCGAATCACACAGTGAAAAGCAGACTAGACAAAGAATACGAACCTGGAAGAGGACAAAGTTTGAGTCGGACGCGTAGATCGTCTGGATGAAGGGGAGCTTGCGCAGCTCACGCGTCACGCGCTCCTTCTCACCCTTGATGAGCGTGATCTTGTCACGCAGCTCATCCAACTGTCCGAGAGCCTCACGCGCCACCTATGTGGAGCATCCACACGCAACATGAGCCCCAAATTGAGACAACCGGAGTGCTGAGTTATAGTTACCTTGGCCGTGAGCTTGTTGATGTTGTACGGCGCCTTGACGTTGTTCAGGATCTGAATCAACTTCGGATTACCGAAGGCGCCACCGAGTCGGATGCCCGCAAGACCGAAGGCCTTGGACAGAGTCTGCAGGACCACGAGGCGGTTGTACTTCTTCACGAGCGTACACAGGCTCTTGGTCTCCGAGAAATCAATGTAGGCCTCGTCGACGACAACGAGACCCTTGTAGGTCTGTAAGATCCGAAAGAGAACGATCAGTGACGATGTCTGTAACAGGGTGACACAATCAAGCAATCGCCACGCACCGGCGACTCGAGCACAGTCAAGATGTCCTTGATGCGCACGGAGTTCGCAGTCGGGTTGCCTGGGCTGCACAGGAAGATGATCTTGGTCTCTGGGGTGGCGGCCGCCAGGATCTGTAGAGCACACACACAAAGACACTTGGTCAGCATCCGAGTGCCAGCTTCTCGAAGTAAGCGTGAGCAAATCGCACCTTGTGTGGGTTGATGTGGAACGCCGGCAGCGGCAGGCCGTTCTTGAGGCCCTTCGGGTTGGAGGCCGGCGCCTCCACTTCGAGTGGCACCGAGATGATGTTGACGTCGTGGATGTTGGCGCACACTTGGTACATGCCGTACGTCGGCGGCGTGATGAGGATCGAGTCGACGCGAGGCGTACACGCAACGCGGATGACCAGATCGATGGCCTCGTCACTGCCGACGCCCAGGAAGATGTTCTCGGTGCCGATCTTGTAGTCGCTGGACGCGGCGTTGCGGAAGTCGGCGAGCGACTGCTTCAGGTCCTTCTGGTACGGGCACGGGTAGCGCTCGAGCTGCTGGTCGTTGGAGGCGATGGACGGGCCGAGGCTGTTCTCGTTGGCGTCCAGCAGGATGCCCTGGTCGTAGTCGTCGCGCGCGCAGCGGTACGGCGTGAGCGCGAGGATGTTGGGGCGGATGAGGCGCTCGACTTCGTCCAGCGACGCGTCCGTCGTCGACGTCTTCGCTGTCTTCGTGGCGGCGGTCTGCTGGCGACGGCCGAGCAGGTAGCCGACGCCGACGCCGACGCCGGCGGCCGTGCCGAGGGCGAGTGCGCTTTGCTTGTCGAGCATTGTGATGTGGTGCGGTGGGGACGATCGCGCAATGGCGCAGCGGATGGATCACCGGCGAACGGAGCTGGCGGATGACGTTGAAGCCATGCTCCCATTGGATAGAAAGATCGACGTGGTGGCGGCCAATCTCCGATTTGTAACACAACGCACAAGAATATTCCGTCTGTTACAATATCTACTCCAAATAGAAATCGTAGAAACGACGATTTAGCCTCGGTTTATTGCACAAAATTTTTGAACAGATAAATCGGAGGTCGCGGATCTTGGAAGAATGCGTCGTCTGCCTGCAAGCATACACTTGCAGTTGAGCACCCAGTATACGTTTGTACAGTTCATAGCCACCTGATCTGCTCCACATTTAGATTTCAGACAATTGCAATCTCTGTGTTCTATGCGTTTATACAGTGAAGCGTGTGACTCACAACGTCGCGATCGTCGCCATGTCAGGGAGGGACGACCTGGCGTCTATCCTTTAGACTGACTATCAGGTTCCTTCTGGGCTTTCCTGCGTCGGCCAAGTCGGTCATCTCGGAACCAAAAAGCCGAAACGCGTTCCAGACCGAGTACTGTTTTGCTCTCTATTCGCCTGTCCGTCGCATCGTAGCTGCTCACTTCCACAGCTCTGTGCTTCTAGTATCCATCTCAATCACCATGAACCTCCTCTCGCTGCTGTCCGCTGCGGCACTCCTGGGTCTCTCGCAGGCCGCGACGCCGGCGCCGTCCAACGCCAACTCAGTCGCGGCCGACTGCACGCTGGCCCAGCGCCAGACCATCAACAAGCTGCTGGACCAGAGCGTGAACCCAGCTAAGGCCTGCTACGCCAAGGCCAATGAATACGGCGATCTGCTCACCATCTCCACGGTGCGCCTCTGTCCCATCGCGCAGTGCAAGGAGTGGCTCCAGTACATGGCCACCAACACGCCCGACTGCGTCTACGACGACACCAACTACGGCCGCCAGTTCGTCGACAAGTACCAGGACTGTCTCGACCCGGGATCGAGCACCAAGACGCCGTCGCCTACGCCAACCGCTGAGACTGAAGAGGGCAGCGGCCTGGGCTCGGAAGCCGGTGTCGTCACGCCAAAGCCCACGACCGCCAAGCCAACGACCACCCCAACGCCAACTCCGACGCCAAATGAAGCAGGCTCCTCCTCGGGTTCGCTGGATACGGAGATCGAACCAGTCGCAGACAACTCGACCATCACGTTCCCAGAAGAGACCCCTGCGCCGACGACGAGGGCGCCAACGCCGACGGTCCAGAGCGCCGCGCCTTCTCTCGCCGCTACGGTCTGTGGTGCGACCGTTGTCATGGCCACGGCTGTGGCTCTGGCGCTGTAGATGATGATGTAGAAACGAGCGTCGCCTGCATTTATATACTTGTGTACGTAGGAATCACAAGCGCGTCACTTATCAACGAGACACTTCTTTTTTCTTCTTCCTAACCACATCCATAAGTTATAAATCCACATACGCAGGAGTCTCGTCGGAAAGCAGCGCCGATCGCTGCGACTCCGTCATCCCGAAGAACTGCTTCTTCCACACGTCCACGCAACGGCTCAAGAATGCCGCGGACTGGGCCATAGCCGCACTGTTCTCGTTGCGTTGCCGCGCAAGCTCAGGATCGGTCAGTGGAGCGTTCATTGGCGAAGCGGCAGTCTTCGGTGATGGCCCTGGCGTGATTTTCACCACGCGTGGCCGCTTGGGGGCCGGTGCTGTCACCTGTACCGGTGGTTCATCTTTGATAACTGTCGGAGATTCACGTGCTGCAGGGAGCTTACGCTTTGAGCTCTGTGCGCTCTTCACAGCAGGCTGTTCAACTTCAGTGTCCGGAATAATCTCGAGCTTGTAGCCCTTCTTGACGCGCTGGGGCTGGATCGCGGTGACCTTGAGCTCCTGCTTGATTTTGACATCAGCGTTCGCAATTGGGTCAGCTCCTGCGAGGCGCTCGCCAGTGAACAGATTCGCGAGGCCGTCCCAGCTCTTGGAGTTCAAGCCTTTCGGTGGAACTAGCAGAGCACAAACTCGCATCGTCAGTAGTCATCAATCTCCTTTGACAAACCGTAAAGTCATCACTCACCACATTCGGATCCGTGCGGCGCGATAGACAACACGTCGGTCCAAAGGTCCCAGTTCTTGCTGAAACCGGGGAACGTGATATTGATCTTCTCGTTGGTCGCGTCGACTTCCATGATACGCGCATTGCCCCAGTTACGGTTCTTGTCCTATGATACCAGCAGCAGTACGCCACGATGAGTGAACAGTCCTCCCAACGAATACTAGCCAGTACACAAATACATACCAGAGCGTCGATGTAGAGTCCGACGCAAGGGTGCATGGCTTCCGGCTTCTTTTTCTTTTGCTTCTTCTTCTTCGACGTGGGAATACCCAGCGCGTTCTCAGCCTTGTTTGACTTCACGCTCGTGGGCGTCGGCGGCCTCGACGCTTTGCCCTCAGGCATCGCGATAGCAATCGCACCCGCCACTGCCGGTGGACATGTGGTGTCGGCCACTGTATTTGTCACTCCATCCTCAGTAGCAGCTACTTCGGGCTTTTCCTCCTTCAGCTGGTCAGTCACCGCCGCCTCCTTCTCGACATTCCCAGGCGCAGCCTTGTCACTCTCCATCGCGTCCACCACCGGCACGCGGTCCTCACCTTGAGCGTCTGATCCGCGTGATTCTGTCTTTGCGACTGAGAGTGGCGCATTGTCTCTCACGGACTCCTTGGCGACGCTCACGAGCGCCAACGCCGCGCCGATCTCCTCCGCTTCGTGGTGGCGCGAAGGCTGTTCCTCCGCCGCTGCTTCACTCTGCGCGTCCTGACGTACGCTTCACAGCCAACGAAAGCACCACATACATACACACATACACACTTCCATCAGTCCTCTGCATCAGAGCACCCATACACCACAACTCGCGCACGTACGCAGGTTCCAATGCCATCGCCACGGTCGCCGCCATTCCGTTCTCCAGTTCTGCTCTTCGTTCTATATCCGACGAAGAGAAAACCTCCTTAATCGGATACACCGCGACACCATATTTACATGTGATATCCGTTTTCAGAGTACGAAGGTGACATGGCTACACTCGGCTCCGCCAGCTCCACACCCAGGATCTCGATCCAGTCGTCGCTGTCGGCACTGGAGACGATCCGATACTGCACGCAGGCGTTGTCCAGCGTAAGTAGAGTGGCCCCAGCGCGCTGACGCCTCTTGGTCTGGTCTTTGCTGCGGACGTCGGCCTGCAGCACCTCCTCGATCATCGATCGCAACGAGACGGCGGCGTCACGGTAGAAGGACGACTTCGCCGCGATGCGCTCAAGCGCCACCAGTGACGACGGATCCCTCCATCGGACATCTTGGCTGTTAATGGAGTTAGAATAGTTCAGCGTCGGGCGGATTGAAACGATGAAGCAGAGTGGACGTACAGCGTCGGACTGAGATCGCTGGAGATCCACGCCGCTGCACGGGCCGTCGGGATCGAATCGTAAGCTATAACTCACGCACAGCAGCAGTCAGTTGTCATTCTCTTCCGTCCATTTTCAGCACGACACAACAAACCTGGAACATAGGGCTTGATATCCACCACTGGTGTGCCCTCAACCAGGTCGAGCGCCGAGAGATGCACCGTCCGATTGCGAGTATCGATGCCTTCGATCTTCGCCAGCGTGATGCCGATGGGATTCGGACGGTGGGGCGAGCGCGTGCTGAAGATCCCGACCTTCTCTTTCAGTCTTGGAGGAGCGATTTTGGCCTGCGTTTGAAGCCACAGTGTGAGACCAAACGGTTGGAAAGCTGTCAATATGGTGGCCAGAGTCGCACCTTGAACGTGAAGCGGTGGCTGTCGGAGCGGAGCCCTTCGTGTGCGCGCACGTTCTTGCCATTCGTGTTCTTGTGGAACACAAACATGACCCACACGTGGCTGAACTGCTCTAGCCCGTCCAACATCTCGGGTGAGATACTGCGATTGAACACGATCTTGCCGCGCGTGGACGGCGCGAAGAGCCCTTGACGTGGCGTGCCCAGACAGCTCCGGAAACACGACTGCACGTGGCCCATCGACTGCACGAAGAACCCATTGCTCGTATCCAGCTTCTCATCCATCACACGCCGCAGCTCCTACTCCCATAACGCAGTAACGCAGTCGTGTCAGTTGGTGTACCCATCCCACGACATCCTACTGTCCGCACCTTCTCGGCGGAGACGCGGCCGCGGCGCTCGTCCTGTCGCTGCTGCTCCTTGCGCTGCACGTCCGCCCTTGCGTGGAGAAGCTCCTTCTCCATCTCGTGTAGGCGCTGCACTGCCTGTCTCCTCGTGAAAATAGCTGCAGTCGTTGCCGCAGCAGCCGCCACCAGCAGCGCCATCCACGCTGCGCTCTTCATTTTGCAGTTTGCGAAAGTTGCTGGTCAATCAAACCTCAAAACCTCTCTAAGACGATGATCACCTTTATAAAGGCATACGGCGCCTTCTCAAAAGATCTCTTCAAGTGGACCAGCTCCATTTCCCACCAAGCCACCATGGCGACCACCTTCACGCGCTCCATGACGCCAGCGGCGCAGCATCGCAAGGTACGAGCAGCCCAGTTTCGACAATGGTTGACAGTACCCCACTCACCTTCATGACTGGATCCTGTAGGCCATGGGCGACTACCACCGCATGGAGACCACCCGCGTAGTGAGCAACCTGCGTCGCCGCTCGTCGCGAGTCGTCGCCCAGGAGATGCTACGCGACGCCGACGCCGCTGTCGTCCGCTCACACGAGCTCAGTTTGTATCCGAAAAAGCAGTCGGCTACTGCCCAGCGCACTCTGCCACGTTGGCTCATCGCAGTTGCGCTCGTCGTGTCCATCGCTGTGCTCAGCTACGCATTCCTAGTGCTCACCACGACCGACGCGGCCGCATGACCATGAGGATAATGCAGTGTGTTTGTTGGTTTCATACACTAAAGAGAAAGCGTTTCTTCCTTCCAGGCTAGTCCTCCTTGTCCACCTTGCTGTTCTTGAGCTTCTTCTTCTTCATGACCTTGCGGCGGTGCGCAATGTTCGCGAACGCCTCTTGCCACGACAGCACTTGCACGTACGTACAACCGACACCAATGAACGCTGCAAACGCGAGCAGCACGGCAAATGCCGGGTTCTGCATCGTCAGCAGAGTCTGCACAAAGACGATAGAACACAGCACTGGCGGGAAGAAGCGGAGCAGCCAGTTGGAGGCGCAGAGCACAGCGGCGGTCGCAACTGCACCCAGTGCGTAGCCCAACAGTGTCGGGTACACGCCGCCGGCCTCCCATGAGTGCGACAGAACGTTGCTGATCGATAGCTGGATGCAGCGAGTGAGTGAGTGAGTCCGACAGCTGCCTATCGCAGGAGAGGCGAGAAGCTCAGTGTACCTTCCCGAGCAGCTCTTCAGAGGTGATGGCCAGGCTGCGCGTGATCTCCTGCCATTGCACGCGTGGCGTCACCACCTGCCCCTTCATACTGGGCAGTCTACGCGGCGAATGGGAGCGGGACGCGAGGGTCGTGTGTGGAGAGAGATGCGTTGGTCGAGTGGGCGAAACGACCTGCGAAGCTTCGATCGGAACGTATAAAAATACGACGACTTCGCAGATCAACGTTGACACGGCAACGCTGCTGCTGACAAAGGACCAAGCTCCAGTGGGGACTCCGAGACCACCACACAAGCGTCCAACGCCGTCATGCTTCAAGGTCGCATTGCACCGCCATGCAGTCCTGCTGTTGGGCCTGGGGACTCCCCGAGCACAGCGCCGCTGAAGCAGCAGCCGCAGCCAATGGCCCGTAGGAACTCGTTTTCGCGCGACACGGCAGCCACGATTGCCCAAGTAATTACTGCCCGACACCCACATTGAGCATGAACTCCTATCTGATGCGACTTGTGCTGTTTGACACCACAGCAACGAACGCGGCCACCGGAGGACGCTGCGTTTGACGGCATTCAGTTGCATGTCAAAGGCTCAATGCGGCCGCTATCGCCACGAAAGTCGGCGTCTTTCTCGCTTCCGAAGACTCCGAGGAAGGTGGGGTTTGCCATCATCACTTCACTTGTTCTCATGCCGCATGGGTACTAATGGAATTGAGCTCGCAACAGGATGATATCGACGCCGTGATGAACGCTCGCGTGTTGCGTCCAACGCTGAGTGAGTATCAGTTGCGTGCGTTGACCGATGGAGACGAAACGAGCGCGCCTGCGTCGACCAGATCGCCGCTAGCCATGTTCAAGGACGACGTCTACCTGGGAGACGAGTCAGTTGAGGCGCTTACGCTGGACTCGGCAGTGATGGTTGGAGGGAGCTCAGAGGATGACAGCAGTGCGAGCAGCTCTCCAGCGACTTCGTCTTACTCCCCTCTCAGTTCTACGAAGGACAGGGAGCATGATGACGATGCATTCGAGTCGTGGCTCCTGGAAGCTCGCGTTCTAGAGTCCCCTGCGCCAGTTCAAAAGGCAGTGGCTCGTGTGTTGCCATCCACGATGCCCACCACGTCAGTTGAACCACACGATACCCAACCATTGGCTGGTGATCGGACGCCGCCGTGGCTGCAAACTCAACGCTCCCCGCCAATCGAACTGTCAAAGTCCGTCCAGCAGATCGAGAATGAGATCCGTAACGCGATCGACTCGGCGGCGTCGCGCGTCACCAACGACTTGCAGCGCCGTGACGACTTCCAGCAGTCGATCCAAAGTGCCGTCGGCTCCTCCGGTGCGAGTTTCGTCGGCGATCCGCCCACAAATGCGCAGACTGTCGCCGTTCCAGTGGCCTCCGTGGCTGAGGAGCCCGAGCTGTTGTTGCTGATGGAAGTGCTCATTGGTGACGGCCGCAGCGAGAACATTGAGATCCACGTTGGTGATCGACCCGAGCTACTCGCTGAAGAGTTCGCAAGGACGCACGGGCTAGGCGCCGACGCGGTCCCTCGACTGACGGAACATATTCAGGACCAGCTAGACGCTCTAGATGACGAAGAGAGGGAGGAAGAGGCGAGTCACATGCAACGGACTGGAGAGGATCAGGAGAGGAGACAGCATGAGTCAAGCCAGCACCACACATACGAGGAGGACGAGACCGATGAGGACCCGTACAGTGACTACCGACTGAGCGAGTACGAGTCGACATTGATGCCACCGCCGGCGCCGACGTCGGCTCGTCACGACGACCGAGAACACTATGATGCAGCTTCACTGGCACCGCAGGAGGAGAGACTCCTGCGTGAGTACGAGCGAGAGCACAGCTACCGCCATCTCATGGAGAAGTACGGCCACTATACGAGCCACAGCAACAAAGTGGACCCGACCCATGGGCAAAAGCAGGGTGTGCCACGGCAAGCGCACGGATCAGGCGTGGGAAGAGCTGCGCCTAGCGGAAGCAGTCGCTCTGCAACGGACAGCTACGACGCAAGTGAACCACTGACAATGCAGAACGTCGAACACGCTCGCTTGATGTTCACACCGCGGCCCGTAGCCTTCGGCTCGTCCAGCAAAACGGGAGGCAGCAAAGAGAAAGAGACGGTGTACAATCGCTTGTACTCGCTAGCTGAGGCGCGCGAGAAGTGGATCCGCCGCCAGCAAAAGGCCAAAGCCGCCGACGAGATCCGAGAGCGACAGTCGCTGATGAAGCTGGAGATCTCGGCCAAGTCGCGTGATATGATCGCCGGCCGCGGCAACGGCGGCTACGCACACATCGGCGAGCGGCTCTACGACGAAGCGCTCAGTGACCTGGCTAAGAAGCAGCGCGAACACGAGAAGCGGGCGATCGAACGGCAGCAGGAAGTGGACTGGACGTGCCCCAAGTGCGCGTTTGTGAACCAACACAACGACGCCGTGTGCAAGAACATCGTGGCGTCGTTGCCTTCAACGTCGTCGTCATCTTCGTCATCGTCGATTGCCCATGAGGCGACCTACAACCCATCGACTACGATGGCGTTACTGGACGCCCACCCGGAGGTCGTGTGTGGACACTCACGGCCCCAGCAGCTCTTTCGGCCGACGCTGATCGCGTCTGGAGCGTCGCACACTCACACGACGACGCAGTCAGTCCACGCGACCAAGCTCAAGAGCTCGAAGGTCTCCAGTATCAGTCTGAACCACCAAAGCCAGCGACGCCAGCGAACGCAGCAGCAAATGGAAGAGGAGTTCCGCCAGACGTGTCCGTTCAAGCCCAAGATCAACGACATGTCGGAGGAGATCATGCGTGACAAGCTGGAGCAGGAGGCCAAGGCAAGCGGCCGTCGCGAGGCCAACATCACGACCGCCCCCACAGGCGAAGTGCGGCGCAAGAACCCTCACAAGGCTCTGTACGAGGACGCGTTCCACGCACGTGCCCACAAAGAGGCCAAGGAGCAAGAGTACATGGCGCAGTTCACGTTCAAGCCCAACATCGGCGTGAACGCGCTGTGGGGCGGCAACCACGGGGAGGACGACGTCGTGGAACGGCTCGCGGTCGTGAAGTACCAGGAGCTGGAGCGCAAGCGGACATCGCTACACACCAAGTACGCGCCTGACCGAGACCCGACAACGGGGCGCGAGTACTTCAAGCCGGAGATTGGCCGCGCGCCCATCTTCAATCGCAACGAGCGTGGGCTGCCGATCGGCGAGTTCCTGTACGAAGCCCACAAGGAACACGCTGAGTACCACCGGCGGCTGCGTCAACAGGAGACCGACGAGGTCAAGCGACGCAGCCAACAGGGTTTTCTGTCCGACAAATCCAAGCAGGCGCTTCGCCAGCGCAAGAAGAAGACGTTTGCGAGGCTCTTTGACTGCCTACTCAAGCTGCAGTCTCTTCCGGAAGACGCTGATAACACAGAGAGTGAGCCTCGCGTGGTGCCCAGCGCTGTGGAAGTGGCACAGCTGCCACCAGAGATCGCGCGTGTGGTGAGCATCGTGTTTGAGTTCGCCAACGACGCGCCGATCGTGTTCACAGAGTTTGAGCTGTTCATGGACAAGCTCATGACGGAGGTGCCTGGGCTCACATGCACGCAGATCCTGTTTCTCACGGAGAGTCTCGCTGATGGGAAGAGTGCGAGACGCTCGGTGGACAAGGCAGCGTTGCAGGCAGAAGAGGACGAAGAAGAGGCCGCCGAGCTCACGTTTCGGCCGGTGATCGACAAGAACTCGGCTGCCATGGCCAAGAAGCACGGTCGTGCCGAGCGAGCCAATGTGTTTGAGGCGCTGAACCAATACTACGACCACTACAAGGACCGCGCCGACCAGGACCGCAAGCTGCGTGAGCGCGAGTTTGCACGCACGCACCCGTTCCAACCGACGTTCTACACCAAGGACCGCAAGACCAAGGCCACGAGCTTCTACGACAAGCTCCACCGCAGCGAGATGCTTGCTCCGACAACGGCGACGACGAACAAGTCGCAGCAGGCCGAGTCTTCGTTGCGCACTGCTGTCCCCAACGCGCGTCCGTTTGTGCGGCCGATTCCAACTGACGACGCGTCTCGCCAAGATCGATCTCGAGCCAACAGCATCGCCAGCTCCAAGCACTCGGACGACGAGGACGCGGCGCTGACGTCACGGGTATTAGCGGCGATGGACTACCGTCCAGTGACCCACCCGCCATGCACCCCTGCGTCGAGCTCAAGCACGGTATTCTCCGCCATGTTTTCAACGTCGACTTCCTCGGCAGTCTCCATGGCATCAGAATCAACGGGTGAACCTGCAACCCCGCAAGTGGATTCGATGAGTCTGTCGGAGCTCGCGATGTAGACAGTGGCCGCAGTCAGAGCATAAGATCAACACACTCGTCTTGATCTCTCGTATTGCCACTCTAGAGCAAATGCTCGACTCATTCCTATCTACGGCGCGTGCAAATGAAAGCACCTCTAGCCGAACATGCCGCCCATGTTGCCCGCGTACGCCATCGGTCGGATCGGTGGGTGTTCCTAGAAACAGCACAGCAAATATAATGGAATAGTCAGCAGACCATACACCCAACAACCTCATTTTCCAACACGTTTCGTACCACCGCCGTGAACTGCGTAAACTGAGGCTTCATGTCCTTGCCGAAGCGGATGAACGCGCCCTTGTTGCCCATTTGGTCGCAGTAGTTCGGTGCGCTGAACACGGTAATACACTTGCCGTCGTGCTCAACCAGGTAGCCTTCGTCCTTGACTTCGTGCGATCGCACCAACAATTCTACACACACACACAATCAGTTTCCTCTCGCCCGTGTTGCACGGAATCCTCTACAGCAGAACGTACCCAGGTTGTTGTAAGCCAAGAACGCCTGCGTGACATCCGGGCCGAACGAAAGACCAATGCCACGCTTGCTCGGACCGCGACCAGGAAACGGCTGCGGGTCGCTCCACATCAGATCGCTCATCAGTCCGCTCTCCGGTGGCTCGCGGTTGCGGTCAATCTTCTCAATGTCGGCCAGCGTCACGTTCTCCTCCGTGAAGAGGCCGCCGTGCACGACCATGACCTTGTTCTCGATCACAGCGGCGAGCGGAAGCCAGTTGAAAACCTCCGTGAACAGGCCCATGACCGTCTCGTCGTACTTGTGCTTGACCTCACCTTCAAAGCCGTAGATCTTGTTCATGTTCTTGGACTCGTGGTTGCCACGCAGCAGATGCACGTGGTTCGGGTACACGAGCTTCATGGCGAACAGCGTGAGCACGACTTCGAACGAGAACGAGCCGCGGTCCACAAAGTCGCCGTTGAACAGGTACGGATTGGTCTCGGAGGGCATGCCGTTGAGCGCGAAGATGTTGCACACGTCGTAGAACTGGCCGTGCGTGTCGCCGCAGACCGTGATGTGGGCGTCCGGCGCGTCCTCTGGCAGTGAGATGCGCAGCAGCGACGGTAGGCCAATGAACAGGTTCTTGAGAGCCAACAGGATCTGCACGACGTACTTGCGGTGCAGCAGCTTGCCGCGCTTGAAGCGGTCCATGAGCGCGACCAGGAAGTCGTGCTTCGTGGTCGTTAGGTCCGACGGCAGGTGCGGGCCGTCGTAGCTGGCGTCCACCACTGCATAAACACATCAAAAACGCATCCCGAACCATTGCGTCAGTACCAGTTTCTACCGCTGTGCTCGTTAATCGTGGCGTACGTACCCATCGCGTCGACGTCGATGGTCTCGGACAGCGGGCGGTTGCGCTCCGACATGATGGCCTCTGCGAAGGCGGCCTCCTTGATGATCTTCTCGCAGAGCTTGAGCTTGGAGCGCGCGTCCTTGTCCTGCGGCTTCATTTTGACCACGAGGCGGAAGTCCTTGATGGCCTTCTTGTGGTGGCCCAGCGCCAGGTTGGCCGAGCCGCGGCGGTAGTACGCCTTGATGTAGCTCGCGTCCAGCTCGATGGCGGCCGACGCGTCGTCAATGGCCAGTCCGTAGCTCTCACTGCGCACGTGCGCGGCCGCGCGGTTGGCGTAGTAGATGGCCGTGGGCGCCAGCTCGATGGCCGCCGAGTACAGCTCCACGGCGGCCGCGAACTTGAAGTGCGCGAGCGCGTCGTTGCCCTGCGTCTTGAGCTCCTCGGCGCGGGCGCGCGTGGCGTCCGACACGGCGTGCGGCTCGCCTACGCTCACGGCCACGGGCGTCGCTGGCGGTGGTGTGCTCATGGTCTCACGAAGGCCCGCGGTGGTGACGTGACGGATGGGGATGTTGGCTCGCGGACGGGCGGATGGCTTCTCGATTGGGCGGCTCGACTCGCCAACGTTCGATAGAATTTGAGGTGCACCACACAATCAAACCGGTGCAGATACCGGTATTTCCACCCAACTCCTGAGATTTCGAACTTCCCTCGTTCGAGTGACTAGGAACTCACTTTGCCAAAAGGGCAGAAAAAGGAAAGAAAGCGTATCCACAGCGAGTGACGAGCTACGGACGACGGGATGCGGCGCTCCGTGGACCGCAGCAGCGCCGGTAGCGAGAGCGACGTGAGTGAGACGAGTGGATATGCGTACAGTGGCGGCGGCGGAGGCTTCACGTCGGTGCTGGAGGCGCCGCCCACGCCGCAGCGACGGCGCTTGCCTGACGTCGAAGAGCTCCGCGACGAGTTCGCGGCGGCGACGGCGGCGCTCAAGGACCAGAAGTGGGTCAAAGCGATTGCGCAGCGCGTGCGCAAGCGCTCGGTGGCCGGCGAGGACGACGGCGATGGCGCTGACGAGCTGGAGGCGAGCAGGACGAGTGCGTCGCCCGCGCGCAGTCGACGCGGGAGCGACGTGTCGCTGCCCATGACGCCGCATGCCGTGTCCACGCACGCGTCAGTGCTGGTGCCGCAGCCAACGCCAGACGAGGACTTACTCACGACGCTAGACCCGCGTTTCTTCACGAAAGGATTCGACGCGTTGGCGTTCGCATTGGTAACGTAGATGGCGATGAGGGATGCATGGGATGAGAGCGCTGATGGGTCGCGTGGTGTAGGAGAATCTCCCCGTGACGCGTGAGGAGATTGACCAGTTTCTGCAGACCGAGATCTCGGCCGTCGACGTCGCAAAGGATGTAATTGTGAGCAAGCTGGCGGACGACGTGCGTGCCAACCACGACTCGTTCATCCAGGGCATGAAGCAGGTGCAGGACGTGGATCTGGACCTGGTGCGTGCACAGATCCACGTCAAAAACGCGAGACGGCTGCTTGTGTCGACTCAAAACGATCTCATTAAAAGGTACCAACTCGTAATCGCTCCTAGTCATGATGAAGAAGGTGATGGCGCTGACGTTTGGTGTTGCGTTCAGCTCGCTCGATATTGTCAAGACGAAGCGGAATCGAGACCGTGTCGAGTCGGTACGTCGTTGCGTGCATCCCGTTCAATATGGCAATTGAATCACACCACTCTACTCCCGTTTCCATTAGATTATCGACCTTGGCTCCCGCGTTGTTCGATGCTTTGAAGAAGAGGCGCGGATGAATGCAGCGCTCCAGAAGCACGCCTTCACTACGGCGGTATGGAACCAAAGGATTACCGGAGTGGTATCGGAGGAGCGTGAATCTGATGGCGGTCTACCTCTTAGGTCGATATTTGTCTCTCACTGCGAAGTGAATTGGCTGCGAGTGAGCTGGAAGGCGTGTCGATCCTGAAGAAGCTCACTCATCGAGTGCAGCACTTCCTGCCTGAATTGCGGAGCCAGTTTGACAAGGTACGAGTCGCTATTCAATTTCGATTCCATGTTCCTGTGATCCTGAAATCTTGGATCCAATGCACTAGTCACTTCGCCAAGTCGCTGAGGAGTTTAATCCCCTTCGCTACAAAGAGCTCCTGCAGGCGTATATCACGCTCGCTGACCACGCCGAGAACCTGGGGTTTGAGTTCTCGGCTCGCCATTTGAGCGACGTGCTCAGTAGCATTCCAGAGATCATGGTGCGTTGCATCGACGAAGTCACTCGGCAGTATTTATTGGAGCTGTTTGGAGAGCGCACGAGTCCCAAAAAACACAAATCGGCCCTCAAATCAGGCACCAAGTCCGACGCGAATGGCTCCAAACCACTAGCAGCAACCAGCTCTGCGTCGACTCCATCCATGACGCATACGATGGACCGAGTCCAGCTCGCGTACGAACGGCTCACAGAGCTCATGCACACCTACTACCTGCTCGTGCAGTGGCATCGCGATCCGTTTAACCCCAGCAACGACGATCTCGAGTATCTTCACCGCTGTGGCATCGACGATGACGATGACGATGACGATTCGGATGACGGCGAAGACAACGACGACGCTGACACCGACGAAGGCTCCCTGCGCAGATCGTTTCAGTCCCCACGCGGACGTCGACGCAGTAGCAGCGTCTCGAGCGAGCCATCGCAAGGAGGGACCCAGCGCTCTCCATACAACCAGGTGCTGTGCGAGACGGGCATGCGGCTGCTACGGTATCGGAAGATCGTGTGGGAGACCATGCAGCAGAACGTTGTCGAGGTGCTCGAGCGACTTGATACGACCTACGGTTGGTTTGTCTTCTACAACTTGCATCGTGTTGATGGTGATGGCTAACGGCTGCGATTGTTGTACCGGTAGGATTCAAGTTGGAGCACATCATCGCTCTCTCACAGACCACGACAGCGTTCATCGATGTTGGCGAAGAGTTCACAGGCAGCCCGTCGACCAAGTGAGTAGAGAGACCAATCCTCTCCTCTCCTGTCCTGCGGTTCATTAACAAGAGCTGAATGGTGTACAATAGATTGCGCTCGATGCTGCGGCTCAAGTGTGAACAGTACATCGCATCGCTGCACGACGACAATCTCGAGTTGCTGCGGATGCTCATGGACACGGAGAACTGGCAGCGCATTCTCAACTCCACCAGCGCCGTCGGTGACTTCCATGGTATGTTGCGGCTCGTGGAGAAACGCAGCGGCTACAGCTTTGACAAGGCTAATAGCCGCTCAGCTGATCACCATGTGCCCATCCACGAACGCAACGTGTTCCCATCGTTCCAAGGAAAGGGGAATCCGTTCTCTGCAGCGAATGCGTCACGATGGCTACCGTCCAAGCCTGTGGGTAACAACGACAACAACGAGGATGTCCACGATCTCGACGTGGAGCTGCCGTCTGTCAGCCTCAAGCTGGATGAGCCCGAGTCTCCAGAGCTTGATAACTTGGGCTTTATCGACAACCAACTGGACGAAGAGTTCGTGCTCACATCGTCCTCGCTCTCAGGCTTTGTACGGTACGTACTCCCATGAGCCCTCCTGACTTCAATGGCGTGAGAAATCGCTGACTCGCATGTGTGGCTGTAGAATGTGCGGCGTGTACTTGAAGATGATGCACAACCTGCCCCACATCTCGTGGGATATCTTCCTTCTCCTGATCAAGTTGTACGAGCTCTACGTGTATGCCGTTTTCGTGAGCTTCGTCGAGCCCGACCGAGCCCAGCAGCTCTTCCACGCAGTGCTGCCCGACACGCTTTCGTGGCAGGCACTGCGACTCAGCATCGGTCGCATATCGCGCGAGTTCAACAATGGAGAAGTCGTGCTGCGGTCGTACATGGCGACGTCCCAGGCCCAATCAAACGCCGAGCGGGAGATTGTGACGCTGCGTCGCGTCACGCGGCTACCGTCGGTCATGGAGCACGCAGGAGAAGCCAACTGTTACGCGTTCGCCCCACGCACTGTCGCCGCCGCCTCTGTGCTGTCACAGTCTCTGCTATTGCAGGCTCTCAAGCCCATGGTGCGGGCCCACGTCGCCGACCGGTACCACTCGCTCATGGACGAAGTGTACACACGAAGCGAGCAGACGGCTCTGCAGTTACGCAGCTTCTTGTACAGCTCGCTGGCGAGTGTGGCACTGACCAGCGACCCGACGTTTTCCATCGCCTCCATGGTCGCGCAGGTCAAGTGGGGCGAGCTCACATACTTCAGCGAGCGCCACAACGACTACGTCGTGCACATTGTCCGCAAGTGCGGCGAGGTCTGGGGTGCCATGCAAAGTGACAGTGGTGACGCCGGCGTGATCCCAGTGGGCGCGAGGGACGACGTGTGGACTGCGTTGGTGCAGGAAGTGATGGACGCGATGCTGGCGAGTGTGAGTGGCGTGGCCAAGTGCACGCCGCAGGGCCGCGCGCTCATGTCGATGGACTTGGTGGCGCTGCAGAACGGCCTGGATCTGATCAACCACGTGAGTCGGCAGCGGGTCGTGAGAGGATACGACCACGTCAACAGCTACGTCAAGGCGTTCTATCTGAGCTCGGAAGACGAGCTCGTGGCGTGGATCCGTCAGCACCGCACGGCGTACTCGAAGGTGGCGCTGGCCAATTTGATCCGCTTCGGCGTGGGCAGCTCCATGGCGAAGAAGGAGCTTCGTGAGCTTGTGCTTCGGATCGACGCCATCCTCCAGACACCACAGCCACAGCCATAGCTGCTGACGAAGTCTGAAATGCACAAGAGGGGTGTGTGGTGATGTAGCTGTATTCACTTTCTCTTCATAAATACACAGTATGATATACACGCAGCCGCAGCGACTCCAAAACTTCGCGCTTCCTAATACCACGTGGGAAAGGCACGATCACTCGCTGCGGACTCGTCGGTGGGGGGATGATATACACACACGCGCTCAGGGCCTTCGAACGGCCTCGAGCAGCTCAGGCTGGAGCCGTGCTGGCACGACTTCCGCCACGAGTTTCAGGATGCGTTGGGCGTCGCGCGCACCGAACGTCTCGTCCAGGAACGCCACGAAGTCCTCTGTGCTCATGTGGCCGTTGCCGAGGGCGCGGGCGTTGTGCTTGAAGGCAGCCACGGCCTCAGAGTTGCCGCCGGCCAGCTTCTCGACCTTGGCCAGCACTTCCTTCTTGCTGCGTTTGCGGGTCGTCGACGGCATCGGCGGCGGCGGCTGCATCTCCTGCTTCTTGGCAGCACGCGAGGCTTTCTCACTTCTCTGCCGGTCTGCCTCGAGCCCACTGGCGGCTTGCAGAGCGGCACGTTGCTCGTCATTGCGCAGCGACTGGTGGAAGCGAAGCAGCAGCCACGACGCCATTTCTGCGTCGTACCGCTGGTTCACGAACGCCACGAACTCCACAGCGCCATGGTTGGCGTCGTTCTCCTTGCGGAATGCGCTCGCCTTCTTCTTAAACACCTTGAGTTCAGCGTCTCCGCCACGCGCCATGAGCGCGTCTTCGATCTCCTGCTTGTAGTGCTTGCGGGCCTTGGACTGGTGGCTGCTGGTCTCAAAGTCGTCGTCAGCGAACGACGATGACGAAGGCGAGTACGTGCGCCGCAAATCCACGTGGAGCTGGCGCAGACCACGCGAGATGGAGGTCACTGACGTCGCTGTGGACACCATCGACTGCACATCGTCGTCCTGGTCGGCGAGCGGCGCTGTGATGGCGCTGTGGCATGGCACGTGCTGCGGCGCGCGCAGGAACTCGGCGAGCACGCTGGATCCGCGTCCGCCCGTGAAGTCTCCGACGTCCGAGAGCATGAGGATGCGCTGCATGTAGTAGTCGAGCTCCTTGCGGCGCTTCTCGACGAACGAGTTGGTGTGTGCCTGGTGGAAGAAGAGGCGCATCTTGTGCTCGGGCGCGAAGGCCACGGGCACCATCATACGCGCAAAGGCAGAGGCGCGCGTGCTGCGCATGCCAGCGTCGAAGGCCTGGAAGTCCTCGAAGGTCTTCCACAGCGTCCACTCGACACTGTGCGCGCCGCCGCTGGCCGACGTGAAGGACGACTGCATGTTGCGCAGGCGGCTCGTGGGCGTGGTGGTGGCCATGCGGCAGTGCAGCTCGAAGAGCGCGGGCTGGCCGTCGGCGCCGGCGCGGGCCGTGCGCACGTGTAGCTTGAGCGGCGACGGCGTGAGCACGTCCAGCGTCATGGTGGCGAGATGAGGATTCGCCTTGGCGTCCGTCGTATGGCGACCCGCGATAGAGTCAGTGAACGCAACTCTGGAGCGCCGCATCGGTAGAGGAGAGTACAGTGGAACATCCGAATAGAGCGCCCCTCGACTGAGGGGCTTCTTCTGTGGATTCTGTGGACCTTCAACCCTTGTCGCTAGTGTTGGGAGGAGCGGCGCGTGGTGGCGTCAGGACGACGTCACGACATGGGCAATAAGAGGACTGCTGACGGCCATCTCCCAATGTATTCTCTCTCTGTGTTTCCACGCCCAGAAAGGCAAAGCAGCAGGGCACTCGACGGAGGGAGTGGCCACCGCAACCGCCGGACGGTCAGCAGAGCCACGGCGGGAAGATCTTTGGAAGGTTCGAAACTTTCACCGGCGAAGGGCGCCCCAGCGCAAGCGTCCGATGGAGCTCCAGTGGGGATTTAGATGGCGCGATGCGCTGGTGGCGTCAGTGGTTGCTTCCAGCGAAGATGGCGAGCAGAAGGCGCGTGCGAAGGTCACTGGCCTGCAGGGAAGGAGGTTGGCAAAGTTTGGACTGTGAGGCAAGGGCCATTCATGCTGGAGGTGGTCAGAGGGGCACGCGGTGGAGCTGAAAGGAGACAAGCACCATCCTGGAGGGCTCCTTGAGTCGGTGGGAGTAGCTGCCCAATCCTCGATTCTATTTGAAGTGGCTCTGCTGAGCAATGCCCACGCTGCTTGGGGAGCGTCGGGCATGATCCACAAGAGACGATCGTGGCTTTTGTCCACAGACACAATTCATTTTCGACCTTGGACCCGCCACGTACCTGGCGGACACATCTCGGCCGAGTCACTGCCATGCCCTCACCAAATCGTGTGCATGCTTGTGCGCATCTGACAAAGTATTCTTGATGACGCTCGGTGCCACTCGGAGCAATGGGACACCCACTGCTTCACTGCCAATCGGAACTCAGTACTGTAGACCTGTCGCGTTGCGCCAGACGCAATCGCGAAGCACCATACAATTGTGCTACTAGCATTCAAAGGCACATTTTCTTGCATTGACATGTTTTCGCTGGCAATCTGGCAGCCGTCAACATTTAGGACGCTGAGTTCGGCACTGCTACAGTGCTGGATACACTACCTGCGTGTACGTGGGCTCGTCGCAGCCTGCCCATGGCGTACCAAATGCAATCGCTGGTGATGCGTCTGTTAGTCAGGTATCAATCAGTTGGTCGTGGTGGGGTATCTTTCGCAAAGGGTGGTGTTAAAAAACACCAGATAGAGGTTGTGTGGACTGCTCAAGGCGAGTCCGAAGTCACAACGAAGGCATTTAAGCCGACGAGGTGTACTTGGTGACGGCCTTGGTGCCTTCCGACACGGCGTGCTTGGCCAGCTCACCTGGGAGCATGAGGCGCACGGCGGTCTGGATCTCACGCGACGACAGAGTCGACTTCT
>JAADVL010000050.1:0-78227 GCA_023334995.1 Pythium sukuiense | reverse complement strand
CTTATCGATCGACTCGGGTTGGACGACCCGCTTGACGCTGAAGCATACGTCGGTGTTGAAGAAGTAGACGCAGAGAGTGTTTGTTGTGTGGACGACGGGGAACCTGATGCAGATAGTGGCGATGACGAAGAGGAGGAGGTGCAGGAACCATTCTCACACGTGGAGGCGTTACGTGCATGCTAGCAACTGGCGGTGTATGTGTTTGCTTAAGGCGTTCAAGACGTGAACCTGCGATGCGTGATGGTCCACGCTCGTGATGGCCTGCTGTCATCCATGAAACAGCAAAAAGATTACCGAGTTCTTTAGCACTGGTAATTGAGAATAAAATCCGCTTCACCCCTATGTTCACGTGGTCGTTTTTGCTGATACTACCAGCCTTCCACATGTGACCACCGGGAATACTATGCTGCGCAACACGTACTCTACAGGCGGAGGTAACCTCATGGATATCACCGTACTTGCCTTGGTCACGCGACGCTATTTAAGCGCCCTTGTTTGGTGGGCTTTCGATACCCATGACAACACGAGATTCGATTTGCACCGTATTTTGCGATTTTTATCGCCATTACATCTTATTTTCGTACTCATTGGATATTTTCCACCTTGTTTTGATATTGTAGTTCCACTCCGATATAAGAGCAAGACAACCAGGCGTGAACAGACTGTGCTCTTATATGGTAAGCTGTCTGTAAAAAGGACAAAGTCCGGGGTCAAAAATTCCCATTTTTCGATCCAAACTTGCGCACGCCAGGTAAGGGGTGCGAAGCGCAGGTTAGAGGGGAAGAGGGCACGGGTAGAAGGCGTTTCCAACGCCACCAAGCATGGTTCCTTGCGTGCATTATTCGCAAAGTTGAAAAGCACCGATTTGCAGAGAAAGTGCAGATTATGTGGTGTACACCACCACTAAAGTTCAGATAGTGAGTCACAGTAATACCTCACGATAGTGACACACGTTTGCTGACGCGTCTCTGATCGATTACGCTGGACTCGAGGTTGGAGGATGTCGCCACCAAAATCGCACAGGCTCCGTGTCCGTGATGGAGTGCTCCACTACTCATTCACACCTTCAATACGGCAACTCAAGACTTGTCGCAAGCAATCATCAGACGCCAGCCCTCTCTAAACCTCAAACTCATATTTTGATCCTCTCCCACAAGTAGTGGGCAAATGTACGGTAGGCTGCTCCGAAATTTTCGCCCTCGAATGGGAGATTGTACAGTACAGCAGGTGTCTGTGTCGTCTTCACCTGTTATGATCACAGAGATCACTGTGATTCTTTACTGAAAATCCGTGAATCGTGAGGTGGAAACCCGCCAGCGTGGAGAGCTGTCGGCATTCCCAATATCTCTCTGTAGGGTAAACGTTTTTGGGTATTTTCGGTTTCTAGGATCAGGAAATATCGAAAAATGTCAGAACTGACCAGTCAAAAACACAGACGTGTCGATTTCGAAAGAAAATTCGGAATCCGAGGTGATCCTCTGGCAGACACCGCAAAAAGGTCTGTCGGTCGTGCACAGAGAAGGTCTTGACCAACAACTTCAGTTCCGACGCAAAGCAGACCGGTATGGTCCATGGTGTATGGAGGTCGTGGCCGTCATAGTGTGAATGCATTGTGTGGACCTTACAGTCTGATGTGGATCTCTTGTGAGGTATCTTGAACTCGTCTGCTACTGGAGACCAGTCTGGACACCCATTTTCCGTCCAAGGACCTTGACGCTGACTGGCAGTCTCCTGGATCTTCAACCGCACTGATCCGTCGTCGGCCAATCGTCACCGACAGATGTGGGCGTGTTTTCTTTCCAACATTTCTCGCGCATACAAATTCCAAGTTCAGTACACCCAGTAGAGCAAACGTCACTGGCTGTTGAAGCCGTGGGCCTGATGGTCGTCGGCGCCAACGAAGAGCTGCGACTTTGCGCCACGGACAAGGGATGCGGTTGTCGGAATGACCAATTAGCGTCCAGAAGGGCTGTGGTTCATCGCGTTCTTTATTCCAAGGAAATGCTCCCGTTGGTCAAAATCCGTTGGCGAAGTTGGGAATTTGTCCTTCGGCGCTTGTGACCAAGTCGCGAGTCACGCACTCACAAAGCAACGTCGCAGCCCATCAGTCCTCTCTTCTGTCGGTCGGTCTCACCTGCACCGCCAACATCGCCAACAATTCCTTTGTCGCAGGGCCGCCAACGCCAACACCATCAGCCACCCACTCGCCAACACAACCCGGAAGTCACCAACGAAAACCCCGTACAGTATGGAAGTAAGTCGGCCGTCGTTCCTGCATGACGCCCACCACGGCGGATACGGCCACAGTCTCAGCCAGGACGCGTTCATGGACACCGCTGGCTCCAAGAGCTTCTACTACGATGACGACGACCAGGACGACGACGACGTCGCCGAGCTGCGCATGAGTCAGTTCCCACGGCCGAGTCGTCTCGGAAACACCAACGAAATGCGCATGTCGTCCATCGCCAAGCTGCCTACGATGCCCCTGCGAGGGCCAGCGTTCCACGGCTGGCTGTGGAAGAAGGGCGCGACCTTCAAGACCTGGAAGAAGCGCTTCTTCCTGCTCAACGGCTCCACGCTCTCGTACTACACGCAGTCGTGCGTGGTGTCCACAGAGCTGGGCATCAAGTGTCTGGAGATGCCGGCCAAGGGCGGACTGCGCGTGGCGGCAGCCGACTTCACGGACATGACGCAGTTCGGCATCAAGATCACGAGCTCGTCTGGACGCGTGCTGTACGTGCAAGCAGGAGACCGCGGTGCGCGGATCAAGTGGCTGGGCGTGCTTCAGGAGGCGTCCAAGAAACGCCACAGTGACCCGGGGTTCCGGGCTACGAGCGTGAGCGACGTGGCGTCGTTCAAGTCGCTGATGTCCTCGAAGCACTCGGCCGACGACCGGTCAGAGGGCTCGCTCCAGAACAGCTCCATGAGCAGCACGTTGTCCAGTGAGGAGGAGGTGATCGCGGTCGAGACTGATATGAAGGGCTGGCTGTTCGTGCGTCGACGCGGCTCCGCATTCGTCACGCTGTTCAAGAAACGCTTCGTGACGCTGGTCGACGGCCACCTCACGCTCACACGCACGGCACGTGACCGCCATGCCAACGAAAAGACCCACGAAGTGATCTCAGCCACAGTCTGGAACGAGCATGAGAACGGTCTTCGTCTGCAGCTCGGCAACCACAAGGAACTCGTCGTGTACACTAGCACAAGCGACGAACGCAAGCGCTGGCTGCAGGCGCTCCACAACAACCTCTGAGCCATCTATGGCCTCGCACGGCATGCTTTGTTGCCCGTATATCGTACCGGTAGTGCTATTCTATCACGCTAAGTTAATGCAGTTGAACGCAAACGCAGAGGAGATCGCGATCCTCTGCCTAATACGTAATGAACCAACCCATCTTGCCTCTAACAACCCACATCCATTGAGCTCTTCGTCCTTGGGACGATGGCTTCGTTCTTCTTCAACCTCGTTGTCACCTGCTGGATGACTTCCAAATGCATCATGTGCGTGATCTTCAACCACGTGGACTCCACGGTGGAGTGACTTCCATCAACCCAACGCTTCCCATGTGGCAGGCTTCCTCGAGCTGAATGCATGAAAATTCCTCAAAAATGGTTTTTTTCGGTAAACATGTTTTGATAATTTAGATGCTTCTAAAACTCGGCTATCGCCTTTCTAAAAGAGAACGTGCCGAATGGGCTGCGAGAGCTTCGATCCTTGCTTTGGCGTGGACGTCACTGGCTGTGTTGGCGGTTGCTGCTGCTTCATCTGCATGCTACGCATCTGCAGCTCCAGGTTTGTCTTGTACGACGTGTTCAGCATCTCGGCGAGTCGGTCCTGGAGCTTCTCGGCATGAGTCCCGGCGTTTGGATTGGCCTTCGCCATGACTTCGTGGCGGACGTTCTCCAGCCACGACTCGACGAGAGCTGCGTAGTTCTTCAACGCCGAAGTGTGCTCGCTAGACACTTCAGATCGCGGCTGAATATCGGCAACCATGATTGCACCGATGACCACACCGTTCCACGAACGGATAGGCACACCGACCATGAAGCGCACGAAGGGGGCGTCCAGGACGAACGGATTACCGCGCAGCGCAGCGTCCTTTCCGGCATCTAGCACGACTAAGCTGTGCTGCTCCGAGACTGGTTTCCCACCGGCGCGGCTCATGACCTGCCACGTAAGAGAGTACTGCTTGGGCAACACACCTCGTGGCACTTGACACAATGGTGAGGCCGAGTACGTCGCACAGACCATGTCACGAGAGGCATCCACGAAGCCGATCGCGGCGATTGCGCAGTCCATGAGCTGGGCAGCTTCTTTGACGATGGTTTGCAATGCCAGGTCCTCCGGGATGACGCCATCGATTGTGTCCGTCGTTTCCAGCATGCCATACGCGGCAAGGCAGTGCAATCTCGCGTCGTCTTCATCGCCCTCGTCGTCGATGTTCTGCTCAGACAGACGTTCCACGGTACTTTCTTCACGCTCGCTCTCTTCTTCTTCTTCGTAGAGCTTGACCTTCTCAGGTGAAGTACGCACAGGACTTGCCTTTGGCGAATCGCTCATGACCAGCGTAGGAGATACGTCGTTCGTCGCACGCAGATCGTCATCTTGCTCCTCCTCGTCATCATCTTCGTCATCATCATCGAAGTGGCCCATCAAATTCTGAAGGATAGTCAGATCCTCGGGCACATCCTTCAGCGTTGGAGAATCATTCTGGGAAGGCTGGAATGTGATGTCGAAAGCCGAGTCGTGGAACTGTCTAATCGTGTGGTCGAGACCAGCGTCAGATTCCAGGGCCGCCGCCATTGAAGGTCCATGGCTTTGAAGAAGCGGCTCGACTGGGGATGATGTATCTGTCGATGACGAAGTTGGTGACTGCGGTTGCTTCTCCAGGTCCTTCACGAGACTGTAGTTGAGCAAATCCAGTGCGTCGCTCTCATCAGCCCCTCCCTCGCTCTGGCGATCCTCGTCGTCATCGTCGTCGTTGTCGTGCGCAGACGCATCGTCCTGTGACATCATTCGTTGCTTCGGCTCCTCCTCGCGAACCGGTCCTTCCTGCCTGATGTTCAGAACGGCTGCCGCTTTTGCACGTTCATGGTCTCTCCACTTTGGCTTGTCAACACCTTGGACACACAGCAAACAAATACGCAACGAGGCCTTGGCTTCTTTCACAAGGCGAACTTGGTGCACCGTCGAGCACTTGGCACACGTGACTTCACCACAGAGCCGACAGTGGTGGCGACGACGCAGCGACGAGAAGCGTTGCTGGCACACGAGGCAGCACTTCCTGCGCTCGTCAGCGACCCAGTTGGTCGTCGTGAGGAACGGCGACGCACGCAGTCGCATCACGAGCATCGTGTGGGCAAGGTTGCGGAATGCCGAGATGAAGGTGAACACACTGGCCTTCTTGGACGCCGACAGGCCCCGTGCATCGAAGCAGCTCACCTTGATGATCACCTCCAGGTAGTCGGCACCATCATCGAATTCCGAGGCCACAGGGTACGCGACGATGCCCGAGTACTGGAGAAGCGTCCGTGATGTACACTGGCTCAGACTGCGTGGCGTGGTCTTGTTGGCGATCGAGTTACACAACTGCAGCAGCTCCGGGTCTTCCACTGAGTGGTACGAGATGATACCGATGCGCTGGTCGTCCACAGTTGCCTTGGAGCCTCCAGGCGCCTGCAGGGGCACGCCCTTGCGGACTGCTGAGTACTCGCCGATACAAAAGTGCATGCGTTCCTCTGGCACTCGCATCGCAGCGTCAGGCGCAGACTGCTGCTGGGCTTGCTGCTGCAGCACGGGGTCGTTCATATCGCTCGATTCTTTCCTTCGTAGGAAGCCAAATCGCTTCGTCGTCGTTGTGGATGCCGTGGCCGCAGCAGTCGTCTTGGAGGCTGTCTTGGTGGTGTTTGCTGCAGCTGTGTGTCCGCTGTGTGGCATGACGGTGCTGGCCTTGAGGGCATCCAGCGACGCCGCAGTCGGCTCCACGATGAAGTACTTGAGCGCAAATTTCTCGAGCTCCTGTGGGTTCTGTGGGTTCTCGGCGTCGTACCCAGAGAACACGTCGCAGTGCTGCAAGTGGCCTTCATGGAGCGTGTTCATCATGCCCTGGTGCACGACGCGGCGCCGCGTGGTCATCCACGCCATGAACTCGTCCAGTTTGCCTCGCACACGGGTCTTGGCCAGCAGCGTGTGGGACCGAAGCAGTAGTTGCTGCGGGTCGCTCGCGAGCTTGGGCGCGACACACGCCACGCGGTCGATCGCCTGTGGCTTGAGCTCGAACACCTCGAGGCTCTGCTGCGGCGGCGTGATGAAGCGCGACTCGTCTGACGACGACGCGGCGTCCTGCAGCGACGACGTGGCACGCAGCTCGGCCAGAAAGCGCCACTTGGCCGGGTCGTACAGCGCGTCGACCACGAGCCCCGCGGCGTTGCGGCGCGACTGCGTGAGCAGCAGCTCCTGGTGCTTGTCCGTGAAGCGGAAGTAGTTCTCCTGGTTGGCCTGGGAGCCCGTGGACGACGACTGCGAGGCGTAGTTGGAGGCGGACGTCGCGGACGACACGGAGCCGTCGGACCGCACGGACGACGAGCCTGTCTTGCGAGTGCTGTTGCTGGAGGACGGCGCGCCGCCGCGGCTCATGTAGAGCTTGGCCATGGACTCAGACGCGGGCGCCGCGCGCGCTGACGTCGTGGACGCGTCGCCGTCGAAGCGACTCGCCGGTCGCGTGAAGGACCGCATATTCGTCTAGTGTAGTGGTTGGTGGATTGTTGGTGATCGTTGGATGTCTCCGGACGGCGGAAGTGTTGGTGGATTACTGCGGTCCGGCGAGCGGCACGATGCGACCACTGATGGTCCTTTTGTTGGCTTTGTGCGGATGAAGTGAAGGGTTCTTTTGTTCACACACACGGGAGGGGTCGGGTGAAGATACGGGGGGAAGCCGCACCCTGCTGGTCGTAGCGAATGTCTGATACGCGCGCCTGTGTGTGGCGGGCAACGGCGTCGGATGTCCAAACGCCGGTGCGTTGAATGCTGCACGCTGTGACGCCTGCAGGAGCGGCGGCGGGAGGTTCAGGGTCTGGATTCCAGAGAGAAGCGTCGTTGATGCGTGAGGAGGTTGGTGTGTGTGTGTTTGTTGGTGGCTTGATCATCACTCGGACGGGCCAAAGAAAGGACGAAGCGCTACACCAGTTCAAGGTTTCCACGTGGCCATGTGCTTGCATTCGAATCGGACGATTGGAATCCAGACCTTTTAGACTGGCTGGATTTTGGGACTGCATCCACGGTGGATGCTGCATCCGATAAAGTCGGTGGATTCCACCGTACAGTACACAACCAAGGTTTTGCAAGAGGGAGAAAACAACACACCAGCAAGCGACGACGACAACCTTTAAACTATGGAATCCAGACTCTGGACTGGAATCCTGAAAGATGCACGAGCCATCTGGAACCTTCAGCATGTGCGCGTCACGGTCCACAATGTCACACCGGACTCGCCAGATGGTTTCCATGGGGGAGGGCAACATTACCGAGTTTAGACTGTTGGACAACGTCCGTCAGGGTCGTGGTCAGCCTGTGAGCAGCAGCCCCAACATGTTGCTGAAGCAAACATTTTGCTGAAGCAAAATGCAATGTCCACAATTGGCTTGTCAGATTCATGCGCCTTATGTGTGTGTTCGTGTGGCTTGGTGGCAAATGCTTATCCGTGTCCGACGTCAATACGCTGGAAGTGTCCTCGTCTAAATGGACGAGTCATGTGGCCCCTTCGTCCGCGATGGGGAGCGTGGTAGTTTTAGGCACGATCTAAATGCCTCAAGATTCCCTCCCCACTCAATGTCAGACATACCACGGGTGCTGGCCCAGCACAGCTCTTAACAGAACTCTCTTCACTGGAGAGAGGTCTCCACATCTCCACTAACGATCTCCGACAAAGATAGAATGGCGTCGCTTAGACGCCAAAACCAACACCAACAAACGCCAACGCCAACTTTCGCCAACAAAAGTAGCAACTACGGACTCATGAAGCACGGCTTGATCCTCGGTCTCGACGGTGCCGGCAAGACGCTGCTGCTGCGGCAGCTTGCGCTTCAACTGCTCAAGAGCCACCGCGGCATGGTCGACCGCCTCGTCTCGTTGGCCCAAAGTGCGTCCTGTCTTGCCAGTGGCAGTACAGACGTGCTTGTCCCTCGAGGGACCCACAGCTCGTCCCCATCCACAGCCACGGCCACGGCCGCATCGGAGACGCAGTCTCACGTGGCGGCTTCCGGTTCCTCGCCAGTGCCCTCGGGCCCACTCTCGGCCAATGGGCTCATCCAGAATGCGTTGAACTTTGCTGCCAACTATCCCACGCTCACATCTTCCGGAGCCGGAGGAGCTGGAGCTTCAGCAGGTGCAAGCAACACCAGTGATCAGTCAGCCCACTTCAGTGTCGACACGCAGCCCACCATCGGCGTGGAACACACGCCGCTGACAATCGAAGGCAAGACGTTCTCGATATGTGAAGTCGGAGGCCAGTTGCTGCCCATGTGGAAGGCGTACTTCGACGCGAGCGAGTTCTGGATCTATGTGATCGATATCTCGACGCCCAGCCACGTGGCAGGTGCTGTCATTGAGTTTTTCAACATCATGCGAGTCGAGTCCATGCGCCGCAAGCCAAAGCTGCTGCTGCTTAACAAGATCGACTCGTGCTTCACACTGGACGACTCACTGCTGCGGTCGTACTTGAGTCTTGATCAGTTGCTCACCGATGCCCACAATCCGAGCAGCATCAGTGGCCCCATGCACGTGATGAAGATCAGCGCGGCCTCCGGAGAGAACATGGATGGGGTGCTCAAGTGGATCTTGCAGAGATGGCACAGCACCAGCGCCCCAACTGGTCCAAGCCCAGCCCACCTTGCAGCAGGCTTTGCGAATCGTGTATCGGTCTCTAGAAACGAAAAGCAGCGCATCCACCCTGTCGCCCAGTGATGTTAGAGAGAGCTTTATGCGTATATTTCCATCACATCTCGAGCAGTAATCCGGCTCCTCAGTTGCGCTCTCCAACGTGGCAGAATGGATACTGATCCAACTTCTCATCATCATCGCCTGACCCTGACGCAAGAGCTGCCGTGTCCACTGGTGCGAAGAGCTCGTACTTGGACATGTTGGTGCGGATGTTGATAGCCGCCACGATCGTACAATAGATACCAAGCACTGTGCTAACGATGATGATCACATAGCACAACGCTCGGTCGCAGCGGCCTATGAAAGTGTGAGTCGGAATCGGGTAGACCTTGAGATAGCAGAGGCACGGCATGATCATGCACGACACTGTCACGGCCGTGGCGCCGATGAGGCTGAGGATATCCGCAAAGCAGTTTTGCAACATCACAGCGAAGAATGCCTGGGAGGCAATCGTCACAGTCCGGATGAGAGCGCTGCAAATGCGATCTCGTACGGTGAACGTAATGTCCACGGCAGCATACTCATCCATGAACGCGATACCACTGCCGATGCTGCTGCTACGACTTCCCATTTGGGAGGGGGAAGCTGTGCTGGAACGTGGCTGAGAGGACGGGGCACGCGTTGGTGACTGCGCCTGAAAGTAGACAGTAGTCGAGGCAGAGGTGCTGCTTCCGTACAAGAAGCCGTCATCGTCCAGACTAGCGATCGTGGGCGCGTTGCTCAAAATGGGTTTGCCTGCAGCTTGCTTGGCAGCTCGGATAGCGATGGTTTGCTGCAGAACGTCGACGTCCGCGTCCTTGCCCAGGATGAAACGCTCCACGTCGAACAGCGTCGGCGTCAAAAGGACAGGGAACGCAACGAGGACGTGAGCGAGCATGAACCCCGAGGCCGCTTTCTTCCACGATCCACTTGGTAGCTCGTCGAGCAACGTCGTTGGGGCAGTGCATCCGAACTGATAGTACGTGATGATACCGATGAGCATGTAGATGGAGGTGATGTAGAGTAGTGTGAGCGACACGAGGTTGGCGAGTCGACTTGGATCTGTGTGCTGACGCTGAATGGGAGGGATGATAATTGCAGTACCCATTGCGAACATGATCGTCCCGAATGTTGAGATGACGAAGTTGGATTGAAGCTCTGTCTCCCTCGGTGAGTACGGGAGAGACGAGAGCGAGTACGAGATGCAGATGAGATCCGTGATGACTGCGACGACTCCACCTAGGATACACAGCGGTGCAGCAGCCTTCAGTGTAGGAATCAAGATGATGGGGAGCACGATAATGGCCGTGATGATGATCCACTCCGTTGAGTTCTTGTCCACCACGCCATGGAAGACGTGGGGCAGTAGCGACGTGCCACCGAGTATGAGGAACGCGATTGGTGTTAAGTAACACACACCGGCTTCCGAGGCGAGGATCACACGACGGCCCACGTCACCAAAGGCGAAGTATCCCAGGTCACTGAAGGTGCGAACGGATATTGGCGCGACCGTGAGGCACTTGCTCACCGCAACGCTGGCGTGGAGGTTGCATGCCGAGAGGAAGTAGATCGCAAGTGACGCGAGAAGAGGCCCAGCGGCGGCGAACACGGAGCCGAAGCTCATAGAGCCGACGCCGAACGTCGCGCAGAATAGAAGCGCCACGCATATCCGGTCTTCCGACAGCATCGTCTCCCTTCGTTACTGTTCATGGCGCGTTGGCTTGGATCGCATTGCTCGACTCGCGACCTTTCAAGATCATGCGAACTTAAGAGCTTCTAGGATTTCCGTTGAAACCACCTAAGTTCGTCTGGGTTTCACTTGTCGGACGAAGGGGTCAAATTTTATTCATACAAACTCCAAGATACCGACCGACCGCAAGGCTCGTCAGCACATGCCCCATTGGACCGACCGCCCACTATCTGCGTTTCGACGCCACAGAAAACATACAAACACCAAGCTATTCGGATGTCATGAATACAACCGACCGAATTCTGTGGGACTTCTGTGAAGCACGACGAACTAAAAAGAACGAGACAGCGCATCCCAATCGATCCACCGACCGTCGAAGAACATGTTTCTATCACGAAGTCAATGTTGTTCTTTGTGGCTCATCGCTGCAGACCAAGTGCCGCTGCGCTCTAAAAGCGGGGTACCTCAAGTGCCGACCGGCCGCCAACCCGTGTAACGTATCTGATAGATTAGTCAAGACCTTCTGAGCGGGTACATTCGACCGGCACGACCAGCTACAACTGATGCGGATCGACGACGGTTGTCGCCCAAAGCCTTCGTCATTTCAACTTTTGAGCCGAGTTCGAGAGAAGACCCATAGAGAAAACCAGCTCAGCATCATGCCGTTCCGAAGCAACGCTAACGAGGCCATGCAGTGCAACGCCATCGCCCCATTGAACCCAGAGACCAAGCGCTGCAAGCGACAGCGAACGTCTCTCCACACTGTCGTGTATCTGAACGCCGGAGAAGACTTGGTGCGGGAAGCCGAAGAGTTCGACGTGGACTGCGTGGTGTTCGACAGTGATCTGGAAGAATACGATCCACTGCCCAAGCGTCGCTGCCCACTCTCACCGGAGTCATCGGATGAGCTGTTGAGTGCTGAAGTCGCCACGCTGGCCGCGTCCGTCAAGTCGATGGAGAAGAATGTCGCCAAGGCTACGGAGAAGATCTCGGAGCTGCGAGGCCTCGTGGCGCTCTACCTCGAGCAACAGCGACAAGGTGCTCTCTCCAACTGAGCTTCTCCATTCCTCGTCGTCACCACGCAACTACAGTCGCCCCTCATGGACGGGTCCAAGCGTTGTGTTATTTATCCCTAGGCTAGCGAACGCGCAGACCTTGCATCGCCATCTTACATGTAGTGAACTGAATAGGACTGGAGTCTACATATCACAGTAATCTCGGATTGTGATTCAGGTACTTGCATTGAAGAACGTTCAAGTTCGTAATTTAAGCCCACGTGTAGTGGGCTCCTCCGACACGAGCCGACTGTACAGCATATTGTCGGACCGCCATAGAAGAATGGGCGATAGGGTGGCCCCCTCTCATCTCGTAGGGGCTTTCATCCGAATTGGGATTACTCGCTCTTGGGAAGCTGCGGCCGAAACTTGAGATGCCCTTGGTGTCGCTTCATGCGAAGGGAGCTCACTCGACGGAAGATTCTACCGTAGTAGCGAGACGTGGGTAGGCAGAACCCCACGTCTCGGTCTGTACCGGTACTTAGTATCCAGGTGACGATCGAGGCTTCAGCGTCGGCTCAGCAGGAGCGGGAAGCGACGTGCTGGTGAATGTGTCATCACTCGGTTTACTGAAAATAAGACGCCAACCGACCGCCGCGAGCCCTACGGTCAGCGACCGACCACTTACTTCAATGGATACCCTACCAGGAAAAGTTGACCATTGAAGCCTCGATCGTCATGCGTCGTTGCTGCGGAGTGAGGCTCTCTTCCCATCAAGCGACGCCAAGGACTCGAGCAACTTCGCTTGTGCTTTGACTGGTGCGGTGGGGCTCACAATCAGATTGCAGTTTGACATTATGGCCAAGTCCGGCAAATTTGCTGGTGTTTGCACTGCGGTTAACCCAGATTGGGACGACGCGGGTGAGAAAGTGGGCCGTCGTGCTTGACAAAGAGAGATAGATGCCTGGGACCGGTGTGGCTGCTTGTTTACTTTTGATCGGGGTAAAGTTTGAAATTGCGGGTGTCGGGTGTCGGTCAATCCCGGCAGCCCCCTTCCCTCAGCCCCCCTGAAATGTTGAAAGCGATGATTTGGATGATTGTACAGCGTCTAAATTAATTTATGAATAAACTCTTGACGGGCAGGGATCACTCAAGCAGCGGCGACAATGGCGACGAAAAGATGTCTTCCTCTTCATCTGCGTCCTGTTCTGCCCGGTAGAGATCGGCGAGCATGCCCACCAGCGACCGCAGCTCCTGCATTTGTATCGCGGCGGACTCGATCTGTGCACGGAGATCCGAGACCGTGTCCTGGAGTTGGGAGATGTCGCTGCGGTGAGCTTGGTGGCGCTTGGCCGCTGGCTCTGTGCGCTGCGTTGGTTGCTGCTGCTGGCGTTGTCGCGACGTGCGTGTGCTGTGCTTCCGAGCGGATGCAGGAGTAGAAGCGGATGCCGCTTCGATCTCCTCAGCGAAGAACGTTGGGCGCTGGCGCTTGCGAGTGGACCGCTTGACAGCAGGCGAAAGCGGGGACACGATCGGACCTGAAACCGACGCCATTGTGGTGCTTGGGGGCTGTAGACTAATGCTGTGGATTGTCGTGTCTTGTGGTGATGGTGAGAGCTCGACGATGTGCGAGCTTCAACGCTAAATGGACACTGACGGCGCCTGGATGTGTGCCCTGCAGCCGACCACCGTTGATTGATTGCGGCTTCTGGGGAGGCGCAAGATCGTCGCACATCCGGATACGAGGATGACGCGATCCAATGCCGCTTGCTCTCGGGAGGACGGCCAGTCGACAAGGGTCATCATTGGTCGGTCGTTTATATCCCATTCTTACAACTAGTTATTATTAAGAACCGAGAGGATGTAAATATCCGGTCGGTCGTGAAGCGTAATCCGACTCGTTTGTGGCCCGTATTCGCAATCTGCACTCTGAAAGGGGTAGGTGCAGCTAGGCGACGCGATTGGTCGGTCGTCGTCACAGCTCCACAAGACTTGATGATTGTATGTCAGTTGAGTTTATGCAATCGACGTCGAAGTGTCGGTCGGAAGCCCTTCACTCCGTAGGCGCAACTATCGTCCAGAGTGCTGGTCGTCGACCACGGTTACACGACCGCGTACCCTTGCTGTAACCCGTTTATCAGGAGCTGCTGCCTGGATGGGTTCACTCGGATGACGGCGAGCCAAGTGGGATGGCGGTCGTGTGTCCGCTCGCCCAGTAGTGATGCGTCTCGTCAACGAACCACAGCTCCCGCACGACCACCGACACATCCTCTCTGTGGAGCTGCTGCGTGAGCTGCTCGCAGTGGCGGTGCACGTTGTCCACGACGTCCGGGGGCACGTCGGGACTCAGCAGTCTCGCCAGCGTCGTGTGCATGATGGCCTTGGACTGGCGCTTCGGAAACGGAGAGAAGCTGGTCTTGGCGAGCTCACGCAGTCGGTCGACGGTAAACGGATCACAATCGGAGGCCTCGTCAACTTCGTACAGCAGCACGATCGCGCCGGACGAGCACAGCACAACGCGGTGTGGCTTGAGCGTGAGCGGCTGGAAGCGCGCCGCGAGCTCCCTCAGCGTCGCGATGTCCTGTGGCTGGCGGGCTCTGGCACCAGGCATCAGGTCATCTGGATGGGATGTGTGGAACAGCGTCATGTGCATGGTGTTCTCGTCGTTCACGTAGCCCGTGATGTGGTTGGTCGCGGCTTCGCGGGGCAGCAGCGCGACGAGTTCGTCGCCCATCTCGATGCATTTCTTGGCAAATGGCTGTGGGATCACAGCAGCAACCAGCCCAACTGTATCACTGTCACTGGGAAGCGCGTACGGCTTCGGGACGAACTTGGAGCCGTTCGAGAGGAAGAATTGTCTGGTGAATTAGACAGACAGTTCGTTAGGATTCGACAGCGCCCGCAGACAACGTCGTGGCATGGCACTCTACCTGGCGTGGCGGATCGCGTCGCGGTTGATGCCTTCGAGTCCACTGCGCAGCAGATCGTCGTGCACTTCGCGTCGGGCGCGCTGCCACTCGGTCTCCTGTTCCGTGAGCGCCATGGAGCTCTCCGTCCACCCCAAGCAACTTGGGAACTGACGTCATCGAGAGTAAGGCATCTTGGATCTGTGTCCCCCATGAGCGTCCACAAATGGTGTGGATCCACCATAAATCGTCTCTGATTGGAGGGAAATTAGTGGATCCACTCCCTCGTCGTCCACTCGCCTAGGCGAGAAAGGCGGGCAGGCACCAAGACAAGCCCTGTCCTGGGCGCTCGTGGTGTCGTGCGACTCTCCATCACCACGTTCTGTCAATCATCATCGGTGAGCGCTCTCCGTCTCTTGCAGATCGATACTGGAGGCACAATGCGCTCGTGGTTGGCGCTCCCATCAAGTCGCGTAGCGTGGCCGATGGCGATAGAATCGCCTTCGGATCGCCTCTTAGCGAGCGCCGTAAGCTGGACATACAGGGATTCGATTTGAGTGGGTATGACTCGCGAGCAACGCGGAGGTTGGGTTGGCCATGACTGCGCCAGGTTGGTCCGCGTGCACGATCCAAATCGGTCTACAGCGAGTACGCTGCCATATCAAGGATCATGAGTCCCCGACTACTCGCTGCGTTCCAACGCGTCGATGCCCTCGAAGCAGCTAACCAATTACTGCGCGCGCAGATCATAGATCTTCAGCAGCAGCTCGCAGCCGCGCAAGAGCCGCATGGATCTAAGCGAACGGCGGCGTACGAGCCCGGGACCTTCACCGGACAATCCAACTCAATTCACGGCGTGCAGACTGCAAACGCAATGATCGACGATGGCACGATGCGTACGAGCCTGTGCAATGGCACGATGCGTACGAGCCTGAGTACGAAGCGCACGTACAGCGATCTCGTGGACGAAGCCAACGAGCGAGCCACGCAAGCTGAACATGATCGAGCCGTGGCTCGCAGTGAAAACGCGCGTCTGATTGTCAAACACGGATGCGAGGTCGCTGCGTTTGAACAGCAGCTCGCTGGTCTGCGAGCGGAGCTCTTCGCGGCAGAAGCAGACACGGATCAGAACGGTCGCGACGTGTGGGAATTACGGCAAAAACTCGTGGCGATAGAAGCGGAGAAGCTCAAGAAGACGGGTGTCGAAGACGTCGAAATGCAGTGGGCTGTGGCGAAGTTGGAGATTGCGGCAATGAAGGCGGAGCTGGAAGAGATGGAGGTGGACAACGAGAAGAAGCTCGCAGATATGAAGCAAACGATGGAAGCTGCGGAAGCGGAGAGAGAGAAGGACGTCGAGTACGCTGGATTGAAGATGGAGCTCAAAAGCGCCAAGTTCCGGCACGAAATCGACGGGAAAATGATCTCAATGGCTTACATTCGGATCTTCCAACTGAAGCGCGACCTAGCGGCCGCGAAGCAGGCATCCAAGCTGGAAACCAACGAGAAGCCCGAGGAGGACGCGTCGTAGAGCGCCTTGAAAGGCTGTTCTTCTGAGCTGATCTCGAAGATCGAGTGGGAAATTATCGACAAGAGCTCCGTTAAGATGGACGATGTCGCCGGTCTGGAGCTCGCGAAGAAGAGTGTCAACGAGCTCTTTGTGTGGCCCATGAGTCGGCCTGATATCTTCACTGGTCTGGGCGCTCTTCCTCGAGGCCTCCTGCTATTCGGTTGACCTGGAACGGGCAAAACGATGATCGGCAAGGCAATCGCGAACGAGTCTGGAGCCACGTTCTTCTACATCTCTGCCTCGTCAATTATGAGCAAGTGGGTCGGAGAGAGCGAGAAACTGGTGCGGACGCTGCTTGCGGTGGCGGCGGCCAAGCAGCCCTCGGTGATATTCATGGATGAGATCGACTCGACGCGACGCAAGCGAAGCGATGACGAGGCTGGGTACTGGCGAGCCATCAAGACCGAATTCATGGTGCAGCTCGATGGAATGTCCTCCAACGCGAGTGATTCCGTCCTCGTTATCGGCGCTACGAACTGCCCTCACACACTCGACGAGGTTATTCGTCGACGCTCTGTCAAGCGCATGTACATCCCGCTTCCGGCGACAGAGGTGCGAGTTGAATACATGAAGCACGCACTGCGAGACACCACACATGATCTCGCCTGCGACGATTTCAAGCGCGTGGCAGAAGCAACGGAGGGCTTTTCATGCGCTGACATGCGTGCGCTGTGCACGGAAGCAGCGCTTAGGCCCGTGAGAGAGATTGCGGACATCCGCAACGTGAAACCCAAGGATATCCGAGGCATCCAGCACCAGGATTTCGTCTAGGCCCTGACGAACGTGAAGTCGAGTGTCGGCGCCAAGGACCTCAAGCTCTTTGAAGACTGGAACGCCGAGTTCGGCAGCTTTCCTGTGGAGCCGTGAAGGGAAACGAGTCGAAGTAGGTGTGATTTTAGCAAAAACAAGGTATCAAATCGAGCTATCAGAGCGTTTATATGGGCTCGAGCGCAGGTGAAAGCCTCTTTCTCAGTCGTCCCACACAGTTGGAAGTGTTGTTGCTCTGTGTATTGCTGATTACTCCGGAGTACTTGGTTTTACAGCGTGTGCAGTGGCGTGTTCTTGTGCTAGGCGTCTCGAGAAGGTGGTGTGTCAGTGAGACGCGTTGCGTTGGCAAAGTCGGCGACGCTTGTCGGTGATTCCACCGCAGTGCTTAGCGCGCTTTCAACGATCTCCTGAAGAGCGGCTGACGACAACTCTTCGCTCAGATGGATGTCGAGTACATCGAGATCGGGAATCGACAGTAACGTCAGGACGAAGTCGAAGAACTCGCTCTCAAACGCGTCGTCGATTTCTTCTTCTATGGTAGACAGCCCAAGGCGTGGCATGGATGCAGGCTGCTGCTGGTGCACTCCGTTCGCTGCGGCGTTCATTACACGTGCTTCTTACAAAACGCTTTGAGGCCTTCGCATCAAAACTTGTGGACATTCCGACCGCCTTTCTCAATGATGATCACAGTACTACTAGTACGACCCGGTCGAAGCAAGAAAAAAGGGTTTGTGTGTATCTAGCTCTGCTCTGTTACTGTGGCTGAGTCCGCCTCCACCTCGACGTCGACGACTTCGACTGGCTGCGTGAACTTGGCAAACCACGCCGCTTGCCAAAACGCCTCAAAGTCCTCGAGCTGTAGCTCTTCATCCAGTACGCCGTACGTCTCCGCAGTCTCCAGCCAGACCTTGCACTGGGCCTCGTCGTGGTACGCCGAGTGGGCGAATAAGCACGCGAGCGGGTAGCATCCCAGTTTGTCGTGGAAGTGGTGAGCTGAGCGGAGGACTTCGATCGTGCGCAAATAGCGTGGGTGCTTCTTGCCCGTCTTGCTGTTCAGCATCGACAGCTTGCCTTTGCCCTTGTTCTTGCTCAGGAAGCCTCCGCCTCCGCCGCTGCCTTGGATCTTGCCCATCTTCTTGAGCTCGGCAAGCGTGGCTTTCTTTGGTGCCTTCGGCTGGCCACTGGCAGAGGCTTCACCGATGAGGTACGCGACCAGGGCCTTGCCCAACGCGTGGAGAAGATGCGGCACTTGGGCGTCCGTGCTCTCTTCGTCCTCTGGCTCTTCCTCTTGCTGGGTGTCCTTGCGGAAGCAGATCTCCTTGCACTCTGCCATGTCAAACTCGACACGAGCCAACGCCGTCGTGTACTGCTCGTCCAGGAAGTCCATGATGGCGTCCCACGCGACGCTGTCGAGCGCGCGGTTCCGCTTGCGCTTGGTACACTTGAGCGCCACGTAGTTGGCGAGCTCCATCAGCACGCCCGGGTTCTCAGGGTCCAGCTCCATCGCTCGCTTGAACAGAGCGACTGTGCGGTCGACATTGGCCGTGGCCTTGGCCTCCGTCTCGTCGTCCTCCAGCATGCCGTGGAGAATCGCCTCCAGCAGCTTCACTTCCGCGAGATCCGTCACGTTCACGATGTCGTCGTCCGGATCCACCTCGTCATCGTCAAACGCTTCCTCCTCCTCCTCCTCCTCCTCCTCCTCGTCTCTACCTTCCTCCTCCTCCTCCTCACCGTCCTCCTCTGCGTCATCCGCGTCGCCCTCCTTCTTGGCGGCACGCTCCTTCCCAACCTCCTCCTCGTACACCTTCTCCAGCTCCTCGCACAGCGTCAACGCGCGCTCGTAGTACTGTCGGTGCTGCGTCTCCGCCGTCGTCTCGGTCGCCGCAGCGGCCTCCGCCTCCAGGAATTTGACCATATCGCCGCCTTCCTTCAGTGCGCGCGCGTACTGGAACCGCGTCTCGAACGTCGTGCCGCCGTCCACCTCCACGGCCTGCTGGAACTTGTCCAGTGCTCTGTCCAGCACCTCTCGGCTCTGCTGCTCCAGCGCCATGATCAGCAGCGACGACGCCCACAGCGAGTACCCGACGGCGCCCATGGCCGCGTCGTCGCCCTTGGACAGCGCGTACATCTCCTGGAACTTGTCGGCCGCGGCCTCGGCCAGCGTCCCGTCCTCGTTCTGCGACGCCAGCCGCGCCAGTGCTGTTCCCCACAGGAAGAACGCGTCGATGGTCTGGCGCCGGCCCATGCCCGGGTGCTCCTCCATGAGCTTCTTGAGCCGCTTGCCGATCTGCCACGTCTCTTTCTGCGATCGCTCGTCGTCCTGGAGGATGTCGTTCACTTCCTGGAGCTCGGCCGCCACGCGCTCGTTGCGCTTGCTGGCCGACGAGCGGCGCTTGCGCTTCTGGTTGCTCTTGCGTGCCATGTTAGCGAGTGGATCGAGAGCCACGCGTAGGAATAGGTTGGTGAGACCGCCAATTGTGTCAATTATGCCGAAGCCATTCGCTCCATGCGTGTCACTGTTGCACGAGGGACTCTGACTAAGTACGATTCGAGCCGGATGTACTAAGTACGGGTTACGCTGAAGACTCTACTAAAACCGGTATGAGGTTACATTGTTTCTCAAAGCACCTGAGTCTGAGTACGCCACGGTGGCAATGAGGAGTGACGCGCTCATCAGCTCTTCCCGCAGTTGGTGGCACCGACTCACACATGCGTGGGGTTCATTGCCACGTCTGATAGAGGGACCAGCGCGCGGGGAGTTCCCCACATCAAAAAGCGAGACTCCAGAGTTGGCTTCAGTGTCATGAAGGTCATCGTGTCTTCCTCCTCGATGCTTGAGCAGCTCCAGCTCTGGCCGTGGACCACGGCTCTCGCTGTTCTGCTCGGTGCTCATATCGCGCGACGCTGGGTTGAAAGCCAACGCAAGCGTGCGTCCATTGCGGCGCTTGGTGGTCAAGAGGCGTTGGAGCTGCCTGGTAAACTGCCTGTGATCGGCCACACGCACTTCTTCGCCAAGAACGAGCACATCCTGAACGACTGGATCGCGTCCCAATGTCTCGCGTACAATGGAAAGCCGTGGCGAGTATCGATCCTAGGCCAGCCAGAGCTTCTCGTGTTGTCAACACCAGCAGCCATGGAGGATGTGTGCAAGACGCAGTTCGATTCGTTCCCCAAGGGCGAGTTCCAGTGCGAAGCGCTGCGAGATCTATTCGGTGATGGCATGATCGCTGTGGACGGCCACAAGTGGTACACACAGCGCAAGATCGCTCGCCATCTCGTGACCATGCGAGCGCTGCGTGATTCCATGACCCAAATCGTCCAGAAGCACGTCGACACGCTGCTCGAGATCCTCGACAAGACCGCCAACTCTCCGCAGGGCGAAGATGTGCTTGACCTCGTGCGGCTCTTCCGTGAGTTCACTATCGAAACGTTCGCAGAGATTGCGTTTGGGATCAAGATGGGCTCGCTTGGAGCGGAGAAGGAGCACCCATTCCACACGTCCATGGACGCCATTTCGCCTCTCCTTTTGCTCCGCTTCCGGCTACCAAGCTGGTTCTGGAAGACCCAACGCTGGCTCGGGATTGGTGCCGAAGGTGAGATCGCACGCAACCTCCGCACTGTGAATGCGATCCTCGTTGACGTCGTTGCAAAATCGCTTCGCGGTCGCATCGACGGTGAGACCAAGAAAGCCGGCCTTACGACTGATATCATCTCGTTATTCCTCGACCATTCGAATGACGACAACGGAGAGCACGAGCCGCTGTCTCCTCAGATGCTCAGAGACATCGTGATGGTGTTTCTTGTCGCTGGGCGCGATACCAGCGCCGACTCGTTAAGCTGGTTCGTGTACATGATCCAGCAACATCCGCATGTTGAATCAAAGATCCGCCAAGAGCTTCTTGAGACACTCGGTCCTCACGATGCCAACACCACACTCACTATGGACCAAGTGGCGGAGCTGGTGTACTTGGAGGCATCACTGCGAGAGACGTTGCGTCTGTATCCACCAGCAGCGTTCAACACACGTGAGGCCAAGCACGACACTGTGCTGTCCGATGGCACTTTCGTCAAGGCAGGAACTCGCATTGGCCTGTCGTGCTATGCGCTTGGACGCCTTCCAAGCGTTTGGGGAGAAGACGCTGCGGTCTTCCGCCCAGACCGATGGATCGACAAAACGACTGGAGGCATCATCTCGGTGTCTCCCTTTGAGTTCATGGCTTTCCACGCCGGGCCGCGCATGTGCATGGGCGCCAGCATCGCGATGCTGGAGATGAAGCTCGTCGCAGCTAAGGTGCTGCGCAAGTTCCACTTGCACGTGCTGCCCAACCAAGACATGACCCAGGAGATCGGACTCACATTATCCATTAAGAATGGCTTGCGCGCACGCATCGAGCATGTCGCGGCGTGAGTTCGCTTCTTTGATTGAAGCCGAAAAACCTGGATGGTGTACTTTCTAGCAAATGACTTGGCGTTTCTATTTGTGGCTCGAGATCATCTTGGTTAAAAAATTTGCACTCATTTTGTGTGGTCCACCTGAGGTGCGGGGAGGGTTTGTGGATCACCAACGAAGCCCTCCACGAGCTGGTCGTGCGGTTTCAGCATACAAACTCCGATATGCCGACCGACCGTGAACAAGATCGCCTCGCCACCACAACCGTTGGCGATTGCATGTGCAAAGCGCAGTCGCGGACCTGAACCAGCATACAAATTCTCATATACCGACCGACCGTGAACAATCCGCGTGATTTACTATTCACCGACCATCCGACCCTCGCTCAGCATGAGGGGTTTGAAAGCATACTGAAACCAAGTAATTGAGTTGTTCATAACGCGACCGACCGATGATCTTCCGTCGTGTTCGTTCGAAGAGACGGCACGGTCACCGACCGCCCAGCTTGGTCGGTCTTCCTGATTTACAATATCCAAGATGATTTAGGTTGAAGAGGCGACCGACCATGCGACCAGGCACACCATCCTGTTTCGGCTCGCCTGTGACTGCGAGTGAAGCTGCTGTGCACCAAGGTTTCATACCCCAATATCCGAACCACGACTCAAGTGACCGCCACTACACGCCACTACTTCCACGATGTGCCAACTCTCCACCACCACCAAGAAGCGCAGCCACACGGCCGAGGTCTCCGCTGTCACCAAGCGTGCCAAGCAGGTCGTCCTGGTCGTTGAAGTCACGCAGAAGACCCCAGCGTCGCCGTCCGACGTGACCGCCTCGCTTGAGGAAGCCGAAGCCTCGTCCTCCGTCGAACTCGACGATGAGGAGCACACACCAGTGCTTCAGTCCAACGACCTGAACCTGGAAGTCAAGCTCATGCAGGGCGCTGTGAACGACATGCAGACCACTGTGAACCTCGCCTCTGCGCGCATCAGCGAACTCCGGCAACTCCTTACGCAGTACGCCAAGAGCCGATAAGCGGCTCCTTGAGTGCTTGTGCGTGAGTGCAAAAGCGTTTTATTTTGAAAGATTAGACAGTGTACCATACTGCAGATGTAACAGAGTCAAAGTATGAGCCAGAGCGGCCAAGACAATTCAACACCATGAACGGACAACTTCCACTGCATTCTTCCCATTCACATCTCTGGATGAACATTGCAGCTCGGATTTTGTCACTGAAGGCATCCTTGACAGTCTTCCAAGTGACGTATTCGACTGAGTCAGTGCCTGACGCTTCCAGAGCCGACACTTGGAAGGATGGGAACGCGTCGGCCCATGGAGGAAGGAACCGTCGGGAATTGTGCTGTGCGGTCGGCAGGGCATTCACGGAGACATCTCTCATCTTGGTTCAGTCGCCAAGCCGACTCTGGTCCGAATACGCTCGTCTTATTGGTTGAAATCATGGTAGGTGGGTACTATTTTTGACGAATAAGTGTGCAGGAGTCTAACTTTGGGGGAGGTGGACGTCTGGTCAATGACCAGATGCATGACCAGTGGACCACGATACATGACCATTGGCAGTGGTGATGCATCGTGTTTTGAGACTGGTCAGTGCAACGACTGCAAGCCCAGGGTTTGGCGTGGCGCCACGGGATTTCTTCCGTGAATTAGCCTCCTGAACTCCACTCGATGCTGCCGACACAGTCTGCTGGAGCCTATCATCAACTGGGCAGTAAAGTGGCGTTGCCACAGCCTTGATGTGAGGCTGGCTCGTTTCACACCGTTGGCTTCACGGAATGAGCCGCGAGAGAGACGTTGGGGATTTCCTGGGCGTGGATTTTTCAAATAATTTTTCCCTTTTTCCAAGCGAGATCTGATGGAGCGCACGCGTCAAGTGCGTACACGACTGAGTCGCGAACCCATGATGAGATTAACCCAGCTCAGCTTGCATACTGCACGTAGGTGCGCCGGAGTCGAACGCCGTCTCTCCCAGGCGCAATGGTTCGGTTTTCAGCAACCTGCGCTCCATGTCAATGTCGTAATGAGGGTAGTTCATGTGATGGGGCTTCAGTCTTGCTCCCTTTACTTGAACTCTCATGCATAGAGTCCTTGCATTGTGCTCACGATGCCCAGTGTCGAACGTCCTGTTCGTGTACTTGTCTGGACCCACTTCAAACAACGACGGATCCGCTGCAGGCCCACGCCGCCGAAGGGAGCAGTATCCAGATCTATCCAAACATGAGACTGGCTCCACATTACACCACAAGCCCGCGTTGCTCCGTGCATATCGTCAATCAAGGCTTCGTGACTCACGAAGCCTTGAACGAATCGTGAGGCCTGTGCGGGTCGGAGTCTCCTCTGTCTCATGTCCTCTCGAATCACTTGGGGATGGAGGCGCTTTGAGCATCAATCATCAGTGCCAAGTCGCCATCAACAACAGAATCAATCTCTCCCAAAGCCCAAGAATCAATGGGAGTGGGCGGTGTGTCCCAGCCCCAAAGGCTTCGTTGCGGCAACGGTTGCCCCCTCTCTTCAAACGTACGGGCCGGTTTTTAACACCGTGCCACGGTCAAAAGAAACATGAAACATGGACGGTGCCAGTGCGGCACGATTCCCCGACCCCTAAAGAGTCTGCTCACAGAAGGCACTGCAACGACAACAACCTGCATCATCACGCAAGCCACCCTCACAAGCAACCACGCAGCCCCTTCCCCTTTCATGGTCCCCAAAAAGCAAGAAAGAACGCAGGAAACACCACCGAGTCATGTCATGGCAGGTCGCCCGGGCTAAGCATCGCTGCTGACCCTCGTGGTCAACGGCACGGCACTGCATGACGATGTTGCAGTGCATATCAGCTCGCTGCTAAGCCACTACGAAGAGTTCGGACTCTTCACACTGCCATGCATGTGGTAGTCACTGAGTGGAGTGGCGTTGTGACAAGTGGAAGTGGCTGGCTCGCTCGACGACAAGACAGGCACGAGGAGTCAAGGTGGACACAACGGAAACGTATGATACAAACTGGCGCGAGAAGAACAGGCAGCAGCTGGTTTCCCTGCGCTGGGAAACTCAAGATCGGCAGTCGTCCGCACTGACTTTCGCCTGTGGCTGGTGGGTCTAACAAGCCTCGCCACAGCACCTCTGCCAGAGCCAGACGCTCTGACTCGCCTCGGTGCACGATGCCGTCTCCCGACGCTTTCCTCCCCTCAATCAATCCGCTTGACTTTGTAGTGTCGTCGTCAAGTACAGTGTGGAGGCGCGCAGTCCTTCGACAGCGTTGGCTCCGCTGGGCGAGAAGCACTGCGACACGAGTTGTTTTTTTGTTGTTGACTGTGGCTTGCGATTCGATCGTGTCATGGAAGGTGGTCGGTGTGGCAGTTGCTTCTCTTTCCAGGCTTCACCCACTCACTCTCCCTTCCACGCGTCAACCTACCCAATTTTGGTACTGGACCCTTTGGTAGGTACCGTACTGTACCTCGTTGCCGTTGCAGTGACTCTGTTGCGTTGCAGAAAGAAGGCCTCACGAGCGTGACGTCTCGCACGCGCGTACAAATGGCCTTTTTTCTGCTGCTGTCGGAACAGACGGTCCATTCGGTTTTTCGCACTCGACGGCACAGCGTTCAGTCGCTGAATAGCCAAAGTGCAACTCAGATTACAGCGCCGTTTGTGGGCGTGTGAGGGTGAGGGGTGAATCCTCCCTGTGCTCCTCTGCTGTGTTTGTGTGAGTTGTTGTCAGCACCCACCTTCCTCCTCAGTCCACCGACTGGGAAACTGGGACTGGCCCGGCGCTGAACGGGCTCTCGGTTTTTTAGCCAGCCCGTCGACTCGACTCGTCGGCGTCGTGTTGCCACACGCTGTTTGGTCTTGGGGGTCTCCGTCCCCCCCAGTCGCAAGTCAGCAACAGCAAGCCTCTCCTCCTCCGCACCCTCCACTCCACTTTTCGTTTTTTTCGCTTTCCTTCGCTCCCCTCCCCTCCGCTCGCGTTCCTCCCCCTCCACTCGGACATTTCTCGTTCTTCTCCCGCATTCCTCCTCTCCTCTCTCCTTGCCCACACATCCACACAGAGGAGACGTAGCGAATATGGATCTCTCCATGATCCTCAATAATGACGGCGGCGGCTACGAGTCGTCGCCGGCGCCGTCGCCGCGCTCGCCCGTGCGTGCGTCCACGCGTTGGAGCGTCGACGAGATGCGCAGCGCCGTCGCGATCCTCAGCGACTTCCACCCGCCAGCCGCGGCCGTAGAGGAGGATGACGAGGAGACAGAGGACGAGGAGGACATGCGTCGTCGTCGTCTTCCTCCTCCTCCTTCTCACGCGTCCACGGCGGTCGCAGGCTTCTCCGGTCTGGATCTCCTCTTCCAGGCCGACGCCATGATCCAGAAGCGCGTGAGTCCGGAGCTTCGTCCGGCGAAATCCGCCAAGAAACGTCCGACTCCCGAGCTCAAAAGCAGTCTCAAGAAGTCCTCTCGTCCGCAGCCCGTCGCGACGCCCGTGGACGACGACGAAGACGACGAGGAGGAGCCCGATTCCTCACCCAAGTACATGCGCAGCGGCTTCTGGACGCGCGCCGAGGAGGAGTACGCAGCCGCGCTGATCTTCTACTTCCTGCGAGGGGCTCTACCCATCGCCGAAGGCACGACGCTCCGCAAGTACCTCGCTGAGCAGCTCTGCTGCAACCGCCGCCGGGTGTCCATGAAGCTCGCAACGGAGACCATCGCAGACAAGAAGATCCCCCGCAAGGTCGGAGCCTCGGTGTTTGTGGCTCTCAAGCCCACGCCCAATGCAGCCGACCGCCAAGAAGTGGAGGACATCCTGGGCCGCCTGCGTCGAGACTGCTTCCGGGAAATGGAAGCTCAGTTGGAGAAGACGAGTGATCGTGACGTGCCCGTGTCGCCGCTTCTTCTAGGAGCCAAGCGCAGCAAGAACGAGCCCGGCTCGCCGAGCGATGTCTCGCTGGGCACGCCCTCGCGTCGTAAATCTCCGAAGAAACAGCGTCGTCCGTCCGTCTCCTCGACCAGCTCCAAGCCGTCGCCATCCCACATCAAACGCCGCCGTCCGCTGATCATCCGCACGGGGTTTGACTCGCCACAAGAAGAGGAGTACGTGACTGCTATGGTCGAGTACTTCACGGAAGGCACCCTCGAGCTGGCCGAGGACATGCGCCTCGTGACGTATCTGTGTGGTCAACTGGACGTGTCGGCCAAGATCTTGTCGATGAAGCTCGCTCCTCGCAAGATGGGCGAGCGCAAGCTGCCTGAAAACATTGGCAGCATCACGTTCACTCGCAAAGAGGAAGACGACGTGTCCTCTGAGATCTTTGAGGCGGAGGCCCACGTCTTCGAGCTGCGTCAGAACTGGCTGCAGGCGCGTGAAGACGCGGAAGACGCCGATGGCGACACGGAACCAGAGGAGAAGCCCGCTCACGCGACGCCAGTGCTGACGCCGGCCCGCAAGGTCAAGACTGAGACTACGCCAGTTCAGTCCGCTCGTACAGCGACGCCTCCACACGTCAAGAAAGAGAAGGAGAGCCCGACATACGCCCGTAGTGGACCGTGGTCTCGCCATGAAGAGGAGTTTGCTGCTGGTCTCATCGACTGCTTCTTCCGTGGCGTGCTGGACATCACGGAAGGCACGACACTGCGTGCGTATTTGACGTCGCGTCTCAAGTGCAATCCCATGCGCATCTCGAAGAAGCTCGCGAGCCACACGATCGCGGACGTCAAGATCCCGAAGAAGCTGGGCTCGGCCACGTATGTGCAGCGAGACGGTGTCTCGGACGAAGAGCGTCGGTCCGCGGAAGAGCACTTGCAGCACTTGGAGCATCTCAGCCTGTCGGAGCAGCACTTGAAGGAGGATCTGTTGGTTCGAGTCATCGGTAACAAGCACAGCCGTGACGAGGAGCCGGAAGAGTACGAGCAGGAGCCTGTGCACGGCGACGCCCGCCCTCGAGGGCTCTTCCACGGCCGCAGCCACAGCTACGAGCACGAGTACGACCACGACCAGGACCAGTACCGTCGCGGCCGTCACACGTCGCATGTAGCCGGTCCACTGTCGCCCAGAAGTCCATTCAAAATGCGCCGCCACGGCGTCGACGACTACGCTCCACACCACGCTCCACAGCACCCTCCACATGGCCGCTCCAATGGCCACAGCCACGGCCACTCCCGCTCCAGTAGCACGGCTTCCTCGTCCTACGACCACCACGACGCTTCCATGCGGTATCAACGAGTAGCGTACTGATTCCAGTTAGATCAAATAAGTTTATTTTGAATTTTGATGTTTCAAAAATATTTTCTGCATTAGGATCCGATCCTAAGATCGCGTCTAATTCCGTTATTTCACAAATCAATCGTCTCATAATCGCAGTTTTGATTGGCGGCCATGGGAAGGACCGTGAGAGTATGACGCCCCGAGAAGGCGCGGCCGCGACGCTTCCGCGCTTCTCCGCGCGCTCGCCTTCGCCTGCTTCGCGCAGGGGCATGAGACGCGTCTTGACTGCGTCTGGCGCTGCGAGTCGCGCGTGTTCCCGCTCTCCAGTGACGCATACAGGCCGCATCGTGCCACAAAGCCTTCGATCATGAAGCCGACCGAGTTCTCGCCCCGCGACGCCGCCTCCCGCACCGCCACCGCCACAGCGTCCACAGGCAGCATGAGTTCTGCGTCTGTGGGCGGCGCCACGACGATACTGAGCGGTGAAGGCGCCGAGATCGCCAACAAAAGCCGCGCTGTGATCGACGGTCTCAAGCGGCTCTACGCCACCAAGCTCAAGCCGCTGGAGAAGAAGTACATGTACGACGACTTCCACTCGCCGCTCATGAGCGACGCCGACTTCGACGCCAAGCCGCAGATCCTCATGATCGGCCAGTACTCGGTGGGCAAGACGTCGTTCATCGAGTACCTGCTGGGCAAGTCGTTCCCTGGCCAGCGGATCGGCCCGGAGCCCACGACCGACCGGTTCATCGCCGTCATGCACGGCGACGAAGAGCGGATCATCCCTGGCAACGCTGTCGCTGTGTCGCCGGACCTGCCGTACGGAGGGCTGTCGATGTTCGGCACGGCGTTCCTGAACAAGTTCGAGGCCGCGCAGATGCCGTGTAAGCTGCTGGAAAACATCACGGTCATCGACACGCCAGGCATCCTGTCGGGCGAGAAGCAGCGCATCGCGAGAGGCTACGACTTTGTGCACGTGGCCAAGTGGTTTGCTGAGCGCTCGGACATGATTCTGCTGCTGTTTGACGCCCACAAACTGGACATTTCGGACGAGTTCCAGCGGGTGATCGAAGTGCTCAAGGGCCACGACGACAAGATCCGGTGCGTGCTGAACAAGGCCGACCAGATCGACCAGCAGCGGCTCATGAGAGTGTAAGTAGAGATGGTAGGAAGGTACCTAAATGGCTTGGGGGGGAGCGAGGCGTGTGGAGATGACGAAGAACGCCAATGAACCGATGCGCAGGGGTTCTGAAGAGAGCTCAGTTCTCTACTGAAAACAGACCCGCAGTCGCCTCGCGTGCTGAGCAATCGGCCGCAGTCGGCACCCGATCCCACGCCGCGTCTGTCTTGCCATCTCTAGTGGAGATCCGGACGACTGACCAGTTGATTTGTGTGTTTTGTGAACAGCTACGGAGCGTTGATGTGGTCCATGGGCAAGGTGCTGAAGACGCCCGAGGTCATGCGCGTGTTCATCGGCTCGTTCTGGGACCAGCCTCTGCTCCACACGGACAACGCCGTGTTGTTCGACGCCGAGGAGAAGGATCTGATGAAGGAGCTGCGCAACCTGCCGCAGAACGCAGCTGTGCGCAAGATCAACGAGTTTGTCAAGAGAGCTCGACTGGCCAAGGTCCACGCGTACGTGATCGGCCACCTGAAGGACAAGATGCCGGCCATGGTGGGCAAGGAGAAGAAGCAGCGCGAGCTGATCCAGAACATGGCCGAGATCTTCCGGGAAGTGCAGCGCAAGTACCACTTGCCGCCGGGCGACTTCCCCAACTTGGAGGACTTCACGCGCAAGTGTGCGGACCGCAAGTTCCACAAGTTCAGTGGCCTGAACGTCAAGGCCATCCAGGAGATCGACGAGCTGCTGTCCAAGGATATCCCCAAGCTCATGTCGATGCTGCCTAAGCACGCTGCCCAGAAGCTGGATCCTGTCGTGGCGGCGACGCTGGACGGCACAGCTATGAACCCGTTCGCCGTGCCAAGCGAGGACTATGAATGGGAGATCACGCCGCTGAAGCCTGAATACGACGCTGTTTTCAAGACACTACGCACAGATGGAAGCGGCCGTGCGACGGGTGCTGTGTGCATGGCACCGCTGCAGGCGTCGGGCTGCTCCCAAGAGACGCTCAAGGCGATCTGGGACCTGTCGGACGTGGACAAGGACGGCCATCTCGACGCTGACGAGTTCGCGGTGGCCATGTACTTGTGCCAACAGGCCAAGGACGGTGGTGAGCTGCCTGACGAGCTGCCACCGACGCTCGTGCCGCCGTCGAAGAGTAGCAAGACACGTGCCGGGTCGGTCGTGGCGTAATCAAAGGAAGGATATGTAGCCATGTTGGATGCCAAATCTGATAAATACTCAGACTATGTATCAGTACCCAGTCGTGATTGGTCCAAAGAAATGGTATCAGATAGAATGAGCTGCTCATCTTGGAGATAACCCCAAGTCTCACCCTGCAAACGACATGGCGGGAGAGGCTCCGCTCCACATGCTGCCCAGCGGCGCAGCCTCCAGCGTGCAGCACAAGCTATGGCACGGCCGTATCCCCGTGGTATTTTCCCTGCATCCTGCTGACGTCACTACGCTCCACGCCCCACGGCCTTTCTACGTGTGTCGCCTTTCTCAAGATCCATCCATCTTCCGTTGGCCCCCATGGACTCATATGATGTCTCTCTTTGACTTGTAGGCGCTACTGCCACGCATGGGCTACCTCATCTCCCAGACGCGCGCAGTGATCGAGTACTTCCGCGACGCGGCGCCGCCCATCGCAGGGCTTCCAGGCAACTCGATCTGGTTCGACCATGACGGCCGAGCACTCAAGTGGCACCTGCCCTGTGGGCTGCTCTTCGACCTGAACCAGACAGGGGGCGGCTCTCAGCCGCCCGCTCTGCCGTGGCGCATCACCGTCCACTTCTCCGGCTTCCCTGCTGATGAGGTGTGTAGCTTGATGTATGTGTCTCGTGAAGTTGGCTGAGAACGGGGTGTTGTGTGGTAATAGGTCTTGCCGTGTGAGAACGAGCAAGTGGTCGAGTCCCACTTCATGCACACGCTCAAGCAGTCACTGTTCCTGCGCACGGGCTCCACCAAGCTCATCATGGGCATGCCCGAGGCCCAGCAGACCCAGATTTGGACCAGCATCCAACAGAGTACGTCTCTCTGTCTATCCGTCTGTGTATCAATCTACTCAACCACCACAGCCACTTACGTGTATTCGATTTATCCACTTCCCGACGCTGTAGACGACCTCAGCGGCTTCTCCACAGCCACGCGCGACGTGCAGCTCGCGTCGCAATCGCAGCCCCTGCGGCTTCTGCCTCTTCGTCTGTACGTGCAGGACGACCCGGTCGTGGTGCAAATGCCTACGAGTGCGACGCTCGCCACGCTGGGCGACGCACTCTCGAAGCTGCTGCCAGATATCTTCCCGACTAGCGATGCGTCCGGCCACAAGGCAGTCGCCATCACCCACGGCATCGCGGTGCCCACGAGCGTGCCGCTGCTGGCGCTGTACGAGTGCTTCGCGTACCCGGACGGCTTCCTCCACGTCGCTGTGCGTCTGGTCGTCGATTAAGTCGATGGAATTGGATGTGCATGTCTACAAAATGCTGGGTCTCTCTTCGGCTCTTCTCGTCTTGATCGGCAAATTACTTTTGCGGCTGTGCGCCTTCGTACGTGGGCACCATATACTTGATATTCACGTACGCGTCGGGGCCACCCGTCTTCTCCAGGAGCTCGAGCGTCTCCAGGATCATCTCGCTCAGATCCTTGGCGCTGTGTTGCTTGAAATCGATCGTGTCGCCGAGGTTCCGTCGCTTGGCTTTGAACATGTTGAGCAGCGGCAGCAGTTGGCGGTAGTACGGTACCAGTGCCTGGCCCACGCCCTGCACAGTAGCGAGCTGCTGGATCAGCTGGAGCGCGGCTCGCATGTGGGCTTCGTCCCTCAGATCCAAGATAGCACGCAGTGCAGGCACGACTCTGGGTAGACAGCCCAGCACACGCTCAGGGAAATGGTGGCCGAATTGAACGAGCTGGAACGCGCCTTCGCGGGCCATGAAGTTGAACGGGTAGCTCGTCTCCCGCATGCCGTCGAGAAACAGAGGCAGCACGGTGGCGTAGTCCAGCGTCTTTATGTCTTTCGTCCACTTCAAAGCCTTGCCGCCGGCTTTGCTCTCTACCATAATGGGCAGCTCGCCACGCTGATACGCCTGTGGGAAAAACGAATGCGTCGCGTCGCGTTTCTTGAAGGCGCCTGCGATCGGAGGAAGCGCGTCCATGTGAGCCGTGTGGTCGTGCTTGGCGTGGTCGACGTGGTTTTGGATCAGCTGCCGCATGGGTGATGGCAGCGCCAGTGAGTCCATGACCTGCGCACGCTCGTGTTCGTATGAGATCGGCCGCTCTTCCGTCGCCCGAAGCTGAGGCAGCCGGTGGATTTTGCGCGCTTTCTTCTTCTGTGGCGACGAAAAGTGATTGGTGTCGCTGTGAAGCTTCGAAGGAGAGCCGCTCTGCTGTGCGTGGTGGCGAATCGAGCCGATAGCGACGGTGTCTTGGTCCTCCTGCAGCCGCTGCTTCATCTTGACTTCCAGTACACCGACTACAAGCCGCATAGAACCGTATCGGTGAGCAATGCGCTTGTCCTGGAAGATCCATGTTGACGTCTCACTCACCATTGCGCTTGTTGTTGCCGTTCGTAGGCGAGCCAGAGACCACCGACCCAGTCTTCTCCCACGCCATGTTCGCTATCGCCTTCGTTCTCCTTACCAAATCGATTCGATTGACCCACGCCGACTCCATCACACTGGTGCCACTGCTCATCGTCCAGCATATACATAGCATCAGCGGGGCGTTCACGCTATTTTCGCTCCAGCTACCACCCACCTCTTCACCTTTGCAACCGACTGGAGGGGCGTCGGGTCGCTTGGCTTCCTCGCTCTCTTCACAGCTTGTTCAGGCGCGAGTCGCTTCGATATCAAGGCCACCATGCGCGTCTTCGTGACAGACTTGCACACGACGCTCGGCGCTCACACGGCGCGGCTGCTGCAGGATGCCGACCACCAAGTCTTCGGCTCTGCTCCTTCGAAAGCTCAGCTGACTCTGGCCAAACGCAAGCTGCTGGACCACCCCGCCAGTGACCGCACGGATGCCGTCAAAGAGCCCGTTGCGCTGCAAAGCGACAAGCTCTCGCTCACGAAGTTGCTCCAAAAGGCGGACGTCGTGGTCGTCACAAACCTCGCGCAAGACCCCAAGCCGGCGATGGAGCTGTTCAAGATCTTCGAAAAGGCGGCTGTGAACCCGCCCGAGGACGAGAATGACGAAGCGGACCAGGGCGACGCAGTCAAGCGCTTCGTGGCGCTGTCGAGTGTGCTCACGTGGAGCAAGAACGCGGCGTTTGCGAGCCCGAAAGAGCAGCGCGGCCACAGCGAAGACGACTTCAAGACCCGGAAGCCGCAGCGCAAGTACGGCGAACTCAAGACGGCCGAGACCCAGATCCTGAGCGCGCACCGCGCCGATGTGATCGAGACTTGCGTCGTCGCAGCAGGTCTTCTGTACGGTGGTGCGCAGTCCAGCCTGCTACCGCTCTTCCGCAACGCGTGGATGTATCCGGACCAAGAGCTGCTCGTGCCTGTGCTGCCTGGCGCGTCCACGAAGCGCGGTGAGAACCTGCTGCCGATGATCAGCGTCTACGACTTGGCCACGCTCGCGTCGCAGCTCGCCATGGCACCGTCGATCCCGAAAAACTACCTCATCGCCACCGACAAGCCGAGCCAGAGCACGACGCTGCTAGATGTGTGCGTGGGCTTGAGCGTGTTGCTTGGAAACGGAAAGATTCGCGACCAGCCAACGGAGGAAGAGGCCGAAGCGCTGCTCGTGAGCGAAGACGAAGACGACGTGAATGGCGGAGGCGACGGACTGGGCGCGCTGCAGCTCCACTTGTGCTTCGAAGGTCCTAGCGATTCCTCAGCGATGGCCGCGGTCGTGCCTGTGGACGAATTCAAACACGTGACGTCCGGCCTGTTGAGCAACCTGGCGTTCTACGTCGACGATTTTATCAAGTCGATGGATCTGCGTCCGCTGAAGACAGTCGTACTCGGCCCTCCTCGCGTGGGCAAGACGCAACTCAGCCAGCGCCTCGCTAAGGATTATTACTTGCCGTACCTGACTGTCGAAGCCATCGCCCACGAGGTGCTGACGCTCGGTACTTCGTCGCATCATAACAACAGCGAAGGCTATGCGGCTGAGGCCAAGCCAGAGGAAGACGCGCGCAGTCCAGCGGTCGAGGAAGACGAAGACCCGCAGCTCCACCAGCTCCACGTCGAGCTCCAGGCGTGGCGTGACGCGAGCGACAAACAGACCAACGTTGAGGATCTGCCCGAGGCCACAGTCGTGTCGTTACTGCGCTGGAAACTCACAAGCTCCGTCTGTCGTAACCAGGGATTCGTGCTCGATGGAGTGCCGACTTCAGCTGCTCAGGCCGCAAAGATCTTCGAGCTCATCGGACATGGAGACGGGGCTGTTGGTGAGGGTGATGAGAACGGGGAGAATGCTGATGCTGACACCAAGGGAGAGCCTCCAGTAGAGGCCGAGGGCGGCGGTGAAGGCGACGACGACGAAGGTGCTGAGGCAAAGTCACTCGCGAAGTCCCGGTCCAAGGCGATTCTCGATAGGTTGCGTCCGAAGAAGCAGATCCAGTTGCCCAATCGCGTCATCTTGCTCCACGCGCCGCAGCAACTCCTCGAACAGCGAGCGCAGGCACTGAGCGAGGAGGGGGCGATTGCCACTGGCAACACCCAGAGCCAGTTCGCCGTTAAATACGCGCTCTTCTCGAGCGAACACGAGGCGCTGGTGACTTTCTTCGAGCAAAAGACGAGTGGTACGGACGGCGTTGAGGTCTTGGAGCTGCATCTCGAGAGTGAAGCGAGCTACAGCAATGCGAGTGACTCGTTCGTGCAGCCTGTGAAGAAATACATGGACCAGGGAGGTGGTAAGCCGCACAATTTCCACCCGACACGTGATGAGATCAAGCAAATAGAGCGCGACTATGCACGTAAGAAGCTGGAAGAAGACCAGCGACTCAAGCAACTCGAGCTGGAACAAGACGAACGCGACCACACCGCCGAATTGGCGCGGATGGAGGCTGAGCGTGTACGCCTGGAACTCATTCACCGTGAGGAAACAGAACTGTTAGAAGCACGAGCCAAGCCATTACGCACATACCTCATGGACACGGTGCTGCCGAGCTTGACCGAAGGAATGCTGGAGATCGTCAAGGTGCAGCCCGACGACCCGATCGATTACTTGGCCGAGTTCCTGTTCAAGAAAGGACGCGATCTGGAAGCGCAGGGATCGTAGAGGGGGAGACACTGAGTACCAGCGGCGCGTATTTCATATCTCCTTCCCTGTATTGCATTAAATAAACAAAGAGCACCCCATTCCAGACACCCGCTCGCTTGCTTACCCCCAGCTCGCCACCTAGTAATACTCGCCCCGGTCACGGTGGTCGCGATGGTCGTGTGGACGTCGGTAGTCCTCACTTCCCTGGCGCGCGCGGCGTTCATCAGGGACCTGTGACTGTCGGTAGTCGTGGTGGTCTCGGTATCCGTGCTGCTCGTGCTGGTCACCGTAGCGGCTCTCCGTGGCCATTCCTGGAGCTGGAGCTCCGTAGCGGTCTCGCTCACGAGCGTGGCGATCTCGATCGCTCCACTCTTGCGAAGCCGGTCTTGGTGATCGTCCACTTCCAAAGCTTCCACGTCGCCCATTCATCTCCACATCGCGACTGTAATACTCGCGACTGCCGCGGCGATCACGTGGTGGAAAGGAGCGGTCATCGTAGCCACGCTGGTTTCTCGGTGGTGAGCGCGAACGCGGAGGCAGCGGTTCTCTATGGTGGTCGTGTATCTCGTTAGGCCGTGGACGCGATCGAGACCGGGACCGCGAACGTCCGTTGTGGGATGACTGGTGCTGGCTCTGATCACGATCTCCACGACGCTCTTCCTCCTTTTGGCTCGAGATCAACCCTTCTTCGCCGTCCATCGAACTGCCGTGCGTCGCCGTCGTTGCTTGGCTCGAGTCCTGCGACTTCTCCACGTTCTTTGTGGCATCGTGCTCCTCCACACGAACCCACTCGTGCTCCTGGGACGACGGCCCACGCTCCAATTCTCGCGACTGACTGGCGAAATCGTGGTGAGAGGCTCGACGAGCAGATCGCGAGCTCGAACGAGATCGCCCACGTGGCCATGGCGGCGGGGAACGCGGTGGTCCGCCATCATACGGTCGGCGGCCTCGATCCTCACGATCACGATAGTCCACATTGTGGTCTCTTGGTGGCCACGGACCACGATCTCCATAGCGACCATGACGAGGTGACGGAGATCGCCGGCGAGGAGGCTGCGGCGGGGACGGCAGTGGAGGCGGGGGTGATCTTCCAGGCGTTGGCGTGCTACCTCCTGGACCATTTGCTTGTGACATTCGTCGCGTCTCGTTCTTGAAAGTTAGTGACTGTCCTTCGTCGTCCTTGAACACCCGGCGAGCCTGCTCGGCATCTTCGCGATTCACGTAATGCAGAAATACGAAGGATGTGCGGCCGTTCGCGAGTTGCTGCCAGTTGCGGGCCAGGATGTCGCACCTAGGAACGCTGCGGTTCATGGTGTAGCGCTGGGCGAGACCCTCGCAGTACAACTCCTTGTCTCGCATGGCGTTGAAATGCATGCCCGTTGCCTTGCGTTCGTAGCGGGCGTTGTGCATCACGAGCGTCACTCGTTCGCGAAGCAGCTGAGGAACAAATGGCGTACCGTACATACGCTGCTGATACCAATCACGGTCTTCGCTTCTGTCAAACTCGAGCGTCTCGTAGCACGGGATCGGTGTCTGCTTCTTCTCCACGGTGTCTGCAGCATCCGAATCTGGAGCCTCTTCCGTTTTCACCAAAGGAGGAGCATCCATGGACACACCAAAGAAAGCTGGCGGGTGGTTGGCTCTCTTGATTTGCGTGCGCGTCTGGCACTCCATCCGCTTCGTCGCCTCGGAGAACAGCACGTTGGGTGGTTGGAGAAGCACGCCGTACCGGTCGATCGTGCATCCGAAGGGTGACACGAGGCGAGGCTGGACCTTTTCACCACGACTGGTCTTCTGCACGGTCATCAGCGACGCGGCCTTGAAAAGTGAGTTTGATTTCTTCGTAAGGCGCAAAAACTCCTTCTCTCGGGGCATGATGGGTGCCAAGCGAGGCGGCACCGCATTCTTCGAGCGTCGCTGCCGATGAACTGGGGGCGCGATAGGAGTGGCCTCGACACTGGACACCGGAGACGCCTGCGGAGCGGGTGCTGCTTGTCGTCTCGCCGGAATTCCATTTGAAGACGGCCGAATTGGTTCGTGGTTGATCGAAGTCGACACATTGCGCTTCTTGGGAATGACAAACGATAGCGGGTCCGCAGGCGGAGCTGGATCCTCGGCCTTGGTGGCATCCTCCTTCGTGGTAATATTCACTGGCTCCGCTACGTCTTCTACCTCCGACACAGCGCCTTCCTCCTCCTCGTCATCCTTCTTCGGTTTCTCCGTCTTCTTCGAATCCACAGATTGAACAGGAGCCGAAGTCGCCACTGGAGTAGGCACCAATCCGTCGATCTTCTCGGCGTTCGTCTGCGGCTCCGGCTGCTCAACCGCCTGGACATCATCACATTTGTCCGCATCATCGGACGCCACGACCGCTTTCCCGTTCTCTTCATCGTCCTGCGATAACAAGTTGTCGATCGTCACGCGGCCTTCCTCGCTCATACGTCGCGGTCGGCTGGATGGCTCCACGTCATCGCCATTGTGTCGTACCTCACGGCGGCTCTCACCTTCTTCCTCGACTCGCGTTGGCTTCTTCTCCTCCGCTCTCCTTGGAGTTCCTTCCTTCGCCTTCAGAGAGTCATCCAGCGATGCAACTACAGCTTCCCGCCCTTGCTCACGTTTCTTCACCTTGGGCTTGAGCTCTCGACCTTCGCGCTGTTTACTCAGATACTCATCCAGCGACTTTGGCTTGTCCTCTCTTCGCTTCAGTGGCTTCTGCAACTCCTTACTGGGCTTGACACGGCGCTTTTCATCCTCTTTTACTCGCGAAACCTTGCGTTCAGCTGGCTTTTCACTGCCAGTAGTACGCTCTCGATCCAGTATAGTCGCCAGATTCTTCGAAGATCCGTTGGATGTCGCCGATAGCGGTCGCTTTATCCGCTTGCGCTGACGCTGCTCGTCACCCGCCTCTCCATCAAGAGCCATGACGTCCTTCGCATCAGCCGCGCGCTTCTCGTCGCGAGCTCTCCGACGCGGTGGCTCTGGGACATCGTCTTCACTATCGTCGGTCGAAATCGTGCGCACGTGACGCCCCTTGGCCGCCTTGGACTCGTCTTTAACCACTTTCTTCGTCTCCACGACCACCTTCTCGGTCTCCACGACGACCGCCTTGGACTCCACAAGCACAGCCTTGGACTCGACCACTTCTGCCTTTGCAGGGGGCTCTCTGTCGTCCTTCCGCGATTTCTTCGCCTTGGACTCTGGCTCTGGCTTCGTGAACTCTTCCGTGACCGGCTCCTCCACGACCGCACTGCTCCCCTCGCCATTGTCTGACGTCTTGGAGCCTCGTCGCTGCAAGCGGTCACGACGCTTCTCGGCCGCCAACTGCTTCTCCTCCTCTCTCTCGCGCTTGTCTTCGTCCAGCTCCTCTTGCGACTGCTGGCGCCTCATCCGTGGCTTCTTCGGCTTGCTCGTATCCTCCGCCTTCGCGGCATCTACCGCGTCCTTGTCGCCGCTGCGCGCGCGCTTTCGCGGCACCACAACCTTTGCCGTTTCCTCCACCGCCACAACCACGTCCTTGGACACTGCCAGCGCCACACGCATCTGCAGACGCTCGCTTCGAACCTTCACGGCCCCGTGATCCTCCGCGGACTTGCTCTTCACGGGCTTCTTCTCCGCTTTCCGCGACTTCGAGCTTCGCGGCTCCTTTTCCTGCTTCTTCGCCTTCGCTTCTTCCTTCTTCTTCTCACTGCTGCCTCTCCGCTGGAGCCGTGGCTTCGTCGTCTCGACCGTCCCCACCTCCGATATCTCCGCTTTCGACGGCTTCACTTCGGGCTTCGGCGTGTCGTCCTCACTGCTGCTGCTGTCGTCTTCGTCGTCGTCCACCATGCGCTTGAGCAAGCGGATGTTCTTGGCCAGTGGAGCGCTTCTACCATGGGCTCCTGGACCCGTGGCGCTCGCCGCCGCCGCCGTACTCGACGCCATCGTCGCCTGCGGTTGCATCATTTCCATGGTGTCAAGATGCGACCTGGAGGTGGTGTAAGCGACGCAAACACCCAAAAACCCAAAAGGAGGTTGCGTGAAGGTTGCGCGAAGATGTTTGAACCGACCAATCGACATGCAGGCTGTACGTGAAAAATGGTGTTGAGGATCAAACTGTATAATCCGATACAAGAGCCTGTATAAATTAATCACGAAGTGACACCAGAAGAAAAGCTCAATGACGAAGAGCTCAATGACGATGCGACTTCCACTCAGATAGACGCTGCATTGGGCGTGGATAGTAGAGCAAGACATGTATATCCTTGATCAGCTCTCGTGGTTGTCGCGGTTTCCGCGGCTTCGTCGTGCCTACAAATGCGACAACAACACACAGAGCATCAGTGAGTGCAGTCCTCCCACAACTCTGGGTAGGACACTAAAGCCTTACAAGCGCCTGCATGAGCTCCTGCTCTCGCTGCTGAAGCTGCTGGACTTGAGCTTTGAGTTTGTCGACTGCTGCTGCTGCTGGATGGTGTGGGTCGCCGCCGTTCGTCCTTCGTGCGCTCTTGGTCGGGGAGTTGGCCGAGTCCTTCGTCGGCGACTCGCTGGCACGACTTGTGGCTTGCAACTGGGCGAGTTTATCCAGCAATGCATCATTTTCCGCTTTGAGATGCCGGACTTTCTGCTCACTATGTGTGGCTAACCGCATGAGTTTGTCGTTCTCCTCCTGCAGATTCATAAGCTGATTCTTGTAGGCATCCACGTTTCTCTGCTGACTGCGAGCTGTCGGACTGGATGATCCAGAAGATATCGGCGATGTCGACGCCGCAGTACCCGACCGCTTGTCTCTTGCCTGTGCGGCTGATGTTGGAAGGAACTGAGACGACTCAGTTAATAGTGGAGGCAGCAGCCGTGAGCTGGTGGATCCGCCCATGCCCCGCCCTTCGCCTTCTTCTTGGATCTGCGCCAGTGAGTTGCTGGAGCCACGGCCACCCGCCATCAATGACCGTAGACGCATCCGCAGCGCTTCGTTTTCGGCACGCAGTACATGGTTCTCTTTCCGTAAGTTGCTCAGAGCAAACTCCATAGGATCGACTTGTACGGTGGGTTTGTTCTGGATGTTCTTGGCTCGAGTCGCGTAGTTCAAAGTACTCAATGAGTCCTCTAGCGCCTGGGACGATGGGGATACACACGCGATCATGAGCGTGAGCGCGTTGCCGCCAAGCGAATCCATCAGTAGCTTTGTCAGCTTGCTGTCTCGATAAGGGATAAAATTGGCGTTCGCTTTCGACGCCAACGCGGAGATGACCTTGCCTAGCGTGAGGAGACTCTTGTTGATGTTGCTGGTCTCCTCGGTGTTGGACGACTTGGTCTCTTTCAGCCGCTCGCTTCCCGCAAGATCGACGAACGACACCTTGCCGAACTTTCTCACGACGTGGCCGTCGTTCGGGTCTGTTGTCTCTCGGTCCACGTGGACGGTCATGATCGAGTGGCTGCGACTCGAGTCTTTGTTCATGTCGTGGGTCCCCACGCGGCGATTGCGGTGGCCTTCGTGGACGACAGCCATGAGATCGTCCAGTGTATCGCACTGGACAACCAGCAGATTCTGCACGTAGAAGCCGCTGCGGTCGTTCCATCGCACGTGGAGTGACCCTGAGGCCGGGTTCAGCAAGTCAAACACTTGCTCGTTGTAGATCTCGCAGTAGGACGCACGTACGATGAACTTGATTTCCTTGGGAGCCTTCTCAAACACAGCATACAGATACTTCAACGCTCGTGGGATGATCCCGTCGGACAGCTCCACCGCGCCGTCCGAATGGCATTGGGTGGGAGTCTCCAGCGCCTTCTTGCGAGCTATCGCGAGGAGCTCTTCGATTCCTGACATACTGTATGTCTTGCCCGAGCCAGTCTGGCCATACGCAAAGACGGTAGCCAAATACCCTTCCACGACTGAGTCCAGCAACGTAGCGACACCGCAGGAGCGGAAGAAGTTGCCCTGGGAGAGCTCTTCGCCTGCACAGAAGTCGAACTGGAAGCTACGCACGAGCTCTCGTCCATGACCGGCGGACGACACGACTTGCATTTCGTGGGTCTCCTTTGGTGAAAACCGAAAACAGTGCATATCCCCACGTGTCTTCTCCGCCGCGTTCATCGGGCGGCAGCGCACAACGACGCGCACACTCCCTGCTGTCGGAGCTGAGGCTGTTGCTGGCTCCAATGGAGGCGCCGGTCGGCGACTGGAGACCACATCTCTACTGCCTGACGCTGGGTCCGGTGTGCGAGCTCGCCGACCGGAGATCTGTCCAGGAACTACAAGCCATGGGGTGAGAAAATCAGTGGCAACGAAAGCAAAGACGTCGTGGTGACATCAATGGACAGCTTTTCATCGTACCTGACGCCACCGACGGATCGCGCTTCATGAGCGGAAGCATGGCCGCTGGCATTTTGACTTCGCGACGGATGCAAGGGCAGATACGGTCGCGGGAGACAACGGCGGGCCTGGAGAGCTAGTCATCGTTGGCGGAGCTGAAGATAGAGGTGGGAAATTGGGACGTTGAAGTGAGCTATATCCAGAACCAGTCATCATGGAGAGGATTTCGGAAGAACTACAGAAGTGGTGACCGGTTGGCCCCGTCCAGAGCATGGCTACGCATTTAATCTGCACTTTCGGAGGATTCGTATCCAGCCGACGATGTAGGGCGGGGACAGCGTTGTGGTGCCTAGCCATTGTTCTCCGAATACGGCAAACCTTGGAGCCCTGGTGGGGGTTTCTCCGTCTTTGAGAACGAGGCGGCGTTGATGGTCTGAAGCCAGAGAAGCACCTGAGAGAGGCGTGGGTCCTACCGGCGGCAGGATCGACGAAGCCAAACAAACCAACGCGAATGAACGTTCAGTGTACAATCCTGGCGATTGGGATACGTCTGTCTCCACGATGGCGATGGAACGGTTCCAAACAACCGCGTTTGGAGGATGGTCAGCTCGACGATAATGAAGATGCCATGATGCAGAGATGCTTCAGAGAAGCAGGGCTGGCATTTGCTGCTACAGTACATCGTACCTCAAGAGCGAGCAGTGCAAACCCTGCATCGGTCTCATTTCGCATCCATCCTGCTGCATATCCCCGCAGCCGCAACGACTGCTCACAAGAACCGGCGCAGGATCGGTTCGCTCCTGTAGCTCGTGGATCTCTTGGATTCGCTGTGACGTTCTATCCTCGTTCAGGACCCACAATGGCGAGGCTGAGTCACGAACGCGGCCTTGCCCACACTGTGGGTGTCCGACCAATGAATCTGGCACCCTGCTGGAAGTGGGGAGGCAGGAAAGCCTAATCAGGAAGGCACGTTCCTGACGACATCCGTAAAGCCACACAATGCGTACTGTACAGTAGATGGATGCCTGGTGCGTGCGTGAAGAGGGTAGTTGGCGTGCCGGCCGTGTTTGATGTTGCCAACGCGATTGATGGTCCGGCCCGTCCGGTATCCAGCACGGTGTTGAAGAAGTCAGTTTTATTTCGGCCAATCGAAACGCATAAATTATTCTTATTAGCCAATGAAAAGGCGTACTCAGCCACTCCGGATCTCAGTGGGATGATGGCAGCCCACCTGACAGGCTGTTGCCCTCGAAGTTGACGTAGAGCCGCCAATGGCGACGTGTGCGGGCGCAGAGAAAAGCCATGGTCATAATCTTCCAGCCCATGCAAATCGCACGTCCGCCAGCACAGTACAGTTCCGTCCACAGCGAACACCTCTAGCTTTTGAGCCCTTATCTGGCGAGACCCACGCGACTCGCGAAGAGCTATTTAGTCCGTAGTGAAGCACGGCGAAGCACTGGCCAGAGTCTTCGTCATAGGAAGACGGGGTTGATAGACTGGAGATAGACCTTGCCGTGAAGGCGGAGTGTTCCGTGGTGGTGTCGGATATCTTGAGCAGTCTCGAGTCAGCCGACCTCGCCATCAAGCAGCTCTGGTTTTGCCGGACGGATTATCCGACTATCTCTGCGTGGGCTGGCGCTCTGTCTGGATTCGGACTAGACACAGATCTCCATAATAGTGTCAACTGCGCAGGCGCGGGCGGACCAGTCAATCCAAAGCTTCCCCCATGTTGTTGCGGCGGAGTTCACGAGTGGAAACATCAGTGGTTTGTATGGCACACATGTCCGACTTGGGATTGAGGAGGTCGTTACAGCAAGTTGAGGTTTTTCATCAATTCTCAACGATAAAACCTCGTTTGGCTATCAGTGTGCCCGACCATCCGAAAGATGGGTTCACCCAGATCAATACTTTATCCGAGTTGCATGGACGGTCGTAATGCGACCGACCGCGGCGGCTCGCGAACTCCGCCCTCGCAAATGATGATGACGACGGGTTCATGTCACTACCCCAGCAGCTCTTGAAGGTGGATCGCCAAGAGTCAAACGCCGCTACTCACCGTGCATCTCATCAAGAGCCTCATTCGCGGTTCCGCCTGCAGGTCCACACCCCCGCCCGTATCGCCTGCGTGCCTGTCCATCCGTCCCTCTAATGTCTACCGCCATGGAACGCCTGTCGCCCATGGGAGCCGACGCAAAGTCGCTGCGACGAGAGGCCAAGCGCGGCTTCAGCCTCGCGCTCGGCCCAGAACACGCCACCATCAAGATCGAAAGCATGGAGTCGCCGACCAAGAAGATCGCGCTTGGGGAGCTCCAACTCCAGCCGCTGCCGCTGCCCAGCAAGCCTACAAAGTCCGGCAAGTCAGCGTCCGTCAGCGCCAACAACACAGCCGCCAAGCGGAAAGCCGTGCTGCACAGTGAAGTCGCAGCGCTTCAGGATGTTGTGGAAGGCATCCAGCGTCAGGTGAACGCTGCGTCCAAGGGCATCCAGGAGCTCAAGCAGCTCGTCGACTCGCACCTCGTGACCAATCGCTCGGACGTTCCTGATTATCGAATGGCTGCTGCTCCGACGCCAATGGTGGCGTGTGTGTCCCCCCCGGCGTCATTCCTGATGCTGGACCAGGAAGATGAAGGACTGGAGGAGCTGGTCGAGTTCCTGCCGCCGCCCTCTGGGAAAGCGCAAGGGTACGCGAACATGAGCGACGCGATGATGTTCTACAGCGGCACGCCCATGCCCTTCACGTGCTAGCCACGTCGAGACCCTATTTAAGAATTGCGCTCCTTGGTCACCACCCAGTCTCCTCCACGTCGACGTCGTAGTAGTATTAGCGGACATAGTCAGATACGCATCTCGCCATCGTCAATGTAAATCCCCTCTCGCTTCTTCTCCATCTCCATTCCCCCACCGTTCTTACTGGGTTGCCCCTCACCAACAGCTCCACTGCAAACGTACTGAATTAGAATATGCACCAAACATTGGGCCAATCAAATCAAATGGCTGTGATCGCGGTGTTTATGACCAGACGCTGTAAACGAACGTGGTGTGGTGCACATAGCGTCAGAGAACGTGGTCCACATAACTGATAGGACCACACCATGTGCTGGATTGAGAAAGTACAGCAATCACTATAATAGAGTGGGTTCATCGAATGGAAAAGTATCATCCGCGCGATTTCGAGGGCGACGACAATGGACTCACCACACGTGAGCTGTTACCCACGCTACTGAACCGACTGGCCAGTAAACGTGAGGTTGGCGCTGGCTCGTCGAGCTTCTTGACGATGTGCTTCGCGGCAAAGTCGCGTAGCTCTTCGTACGTGAAGGCACGCTCTTCTTCGTCGTCTTCTAGGGAAGCGCCTCCACCTGCATGGTTTCCTGTAGATGTTGCGTGGGCAGGTCCTGGGGCAGAGCCTGGCGTGTGGGTGTTTCGAGCCTCATCCAGTGAGATGCACGATGCATTTGATGCAGCGGAGGACGGAGCCGAGCTGCTCTGGCCGGCCAACGCAACAGCGAACTGCTGCTGTGAAAGCGACTTGTGTGAGGACAGCTCGAAGCGCGCGGTCTTCTTGCGCTGCTGCTGGATCTTAGAGATCGGGCTTGAATTACCATCAGCGCCTGTTGTTGAAGAGGCCCCCTTGCTTGCTGGCAAGATGATGACACCGTTCAAACCGCCGAACGACGGGACTTTCACACGGAGCTTCTGTGTGGGATCCGATGGAAGAGTCGATGGTCCTTGGCCAATGGGAGACGATGCCGAAGTGGTAGAAGGAGAGCTGTTGGCATGTGAGAAGGGTTCGCTCGATCCACCTGCAGAGCTCATGCCTGATGCTGCTGATAGCATCTCGTGGTTCTCTTTCATGAGGCTACTGGTGAAGATCTCAATCGCCTGCAGGTACTCGAGCACGTTGGTGTCTGTCACATCTCGCGCTGAATGTGCGCCGAGTGCCAAGTTGGAGCTACTGTGGACACTGAATTGATCGGCATTCTTTGCACAATTGGCGTGCGCGAGCATGGAGTGGATCGAGTGGACGGACGACTTGACGCGGGCCAGTTTGTTTGTGGTCTCTTCGTATTCGACGTCAAATGCCTTGTTCTTCTCGAGAATGTGATGGTACTTGGCCTCTAGTTGGCGATACTGCTGTTTTTGAGTCGCGCCAGTGGCGATGCCTTCCTTGGCTTTGAACTCTTCGATGCTCTGTGTGAGCTGTTCAACTTGCGTCTTCAACGCCGCTTCCTCGCGGTGCAGCGACTCAACGTGCTTGAATCGCTTGAAATTCTCCTCATCCTTCTGTGTGATTGCCTCAGCAATCTTGGTGACGTCGGTGATCCCGGTCATCTTCTTGATCCCATCAAAGACCTGCTCATACTTTGCGACGGTACTGTCGCTTGAGGACGCCAGAGCCTTGTCGAACCCGATCTTCCACGACGATAGCACCGTGAGTCGCTTGAGAGGGCTGTCTATCGGAGCAGGTGCCGATGCTGACACTGCAGGAGCCACGACTACAGTAGCCGCGCTCGCTTTGGCGCCTCGAACAGGGCTCGAGGCAGCTTTCGCCGACTCGTCCGGGTCGCCGAAGATGCCGATTGTTCCCGTTCCGACCAGCTTGACATTCGCATCGTGGACGTCACGCATCACATTCTCAATTGCGTGGCGTAATTCCTTGAACTGCGCTTCATAACGACGCTGCTCGCTCTCAGCGCTTGTCTGGATCTGCTGAATCTCGCGGCTCACGCGGTCTTTGCCTTCTGTCGCTCGCTTAAGCTCTTCGACCGATGCGTCAAAACGCGTCTGGAAGTCGCTGAGCTCTTTCTCCAATTTCTTGTAGATACCGTCAAAGATCACACGGTCCTTGCGGACTTTCTCGATTTGTGATCGAAAATGCTTGTTGATCGAGTCCATCTCGTTGCGCTTCACTAGCGCGAGCTCCAGTCGGTTCTCCAGTGAACGCACTCGCCGCGTGATGGCTGCACTCGTCTCTCCCATGGCCGCAGCACCGCCTGAGACGCCAGACTCGTTTGTACTTTGGCCGGCTGTGCCACTCGCTGGTTCCCCACCACTGTTGCCATGATACTGCTGCTGGCGCAGCCCTTCAAGCTCCAGCTCCTTCTTGGCGATCTGCTCGTCGAGCTTGGCCAGATTCTTCCGGGCATTGTCCACTTTCCGAGCGAACGTCTGGGTCGTCTTCTGCAAGTATTCGACGCGCTGGCGCTTCTCCTGGGCGAGGAGCTGCTTTGCGTCGCGGAACTCGATCGCCAGCTCCTGCTTGAGGATCTGGTTCTGCTCCTGCAGCTTGCGGATCACATCTCGTTGCTCGTGAACCGAGTACTTCTTGGCAACGGACGACAGCGAGGGTGAGTTGGGTGCGTCTGAAGGCGAGCCCTGGGAGACCAAGCCTCGCGACGACACCTTGGCCTTCCCATTGAGGCCCTTCTTGTCTCCATTAAGGCCTGGTGCGCCGACGTGTCTTGCGTCAAACACATCGCCGTCGTTTTCATCATCCTCATCGTCCTCGCGGTTGTTGTCTGCCTTGCTCGCATGAGCGAGTGTCGAGAGCCCTGCAATGATCCCAAGCGTTGAGTCATTTGCCAGAAGCCTCGAGATCAACCCAGTCTTGTCAGCCGCAGTGTTGCTCATCGTTCTTCAGCTTCAGATCGAACTCGATGCATCCGTCGTGTGCGGTATCCTAAATCGAGCACAGACGAGCAGGCCGTTTCTCTCGGGGGTTTGTGGAAACCTTCCGATGGGCTTCCGGGTTATTGTTGTTGTTCTTTTTTGCATGCAGTTGATCTGTCTGTCTATTCATCGTCATCGATCCGCTTGCGGTTGGGGCCGTCTAGTCTTCACTTCTCTTGGGAAGAGGCCTCTAGATATCATATTTTCATGCTTCTACAGTACTGTGTGCTTGCTGCCATTCATGCAGCCTCTCACGCGGCCACGCGGCGTCCTCGTCGGAAGCTCACCTTCTTGATGGCAACCACTGGGAGTTCCACATCCTTGGCAGCATCTGTCTGGTTGTCCTGCGGTGCCTCAGTCACGCTCGACTCTTCCTCTTCTGGAATGCTCGGCGTCTGCTCACTCTCATCAAGCTCCTCGTAGGTCTCCTCCTGTGGCTGGTAAGAAGATTCATCTTCTTGGTTGCTCTCGCTGAGCTCCATCGATGGATCGCAGACCTTGCCGTAGCGAACCACTGCTCGCACTGGCATCCGGATCACGACCGGTGGCGCCACGAAGTCGAACGAGTCCACGTCCACACGCTCCACGCGAGTCTCCTCTCCGAGGAATACCACGCCCTTCTTGCGTTTCCTCTTCTTCTCTGTCTGTTCGACCACTGGCTCCTTCACCAGTGGCTCCTCCTCTGCTCGACCTTCCGACTCCTTCTCCGTCTCGTCCTCCAGCGCCAGTGCAGCAGTGATGGACAACCGCGGCTTATCATCGAGCTGGGTCTCGTCGTGGAGACTGTCGTAGTGGTCATTTCGGTACAGCAGATGCAGCTCCATGAACGGTGTCTGGCTTCCGTTTTCTATGCGTAGCCGTCGCAACGGGCCTTGGTGAACCACGACGTGCACGTTGAACAGACTCGCCGCCGCGTACAGCTCCGGGTTCCCTCCCCACTGCGCATCCTTCTTCATGCGCGTGCAGTAGGCGCTAATGGGCTCATGTGTGTCCTTTTGCTCGTTCTCGACAAATGGCTGGAACAGCTCCTTCTCGCGGTCGATGAACTCGACGATGCGGCGGCGGATGTCGTCGTAGAACGCCTCGTTGCGGTAGATCTGGTCGCTGATGGCTCGGAAGAGGCAGTTGCCGTCGGCCTCTATGCGCACGACGCGCCAGCGCAGCCGCACGAAGTGGCGCTGCACGTGGTCGTCGTCCGCCCACACGGCGTCCATGCCCATAACTTGCCGCAGCAGCTTGCGGGTCTCATATTCGATGCGTGGTGAGTGGATCTGGTGGTCGTCCGCAGTCGGGCGGCCGTGGTCCGACGACGACGAGCAGGTTAGCTCTTGGGCTGTGAGTGAGAAAGGCGCGTCCTCGGAGGACGATGCGGTGGACGCGATAGACGTGCGGACGCTGCTGGTTGGACTTGACGAGTGTCCACTGCGAAGGAGACTAAAGTTGAGCTTGTGGAGAGAGAACGAGTCATTAAGACCTTTAGACGCGGAGGGCGCCGGTCCGATGGATATGGATGTGGTGGACGAGAACGACGCCGATCGAGTGGAAGACGTGGGCGACACGGGCTCCTGCGAGGAGGTGATGTAGCTGCTCTTGGTTCGTCGGTGGTTGTCGTCGGTCTCTTCGTTATTGCTCACTGCCTTGCTGCTGCTGCCGCCGAGGCGCATGGTGTGGCCGAACCATCGAAACTTCGAGCGCGACTTCTCCTGTGGCTGCTGCTGCTGAGGCTCCTGGGCCTGTGCGCGATACGGCTTGGGCACGTTGAAGACGTGTGCCGGCATATTGGTGGTGGTGGTAGTGATGAATATCGACGCGTTGTCGATGCCAATCGCCTTCCTTACGAGTCGCTCGAGAAAGGGATTATGGAAGGGTGGTGACACCACACTGCGCGCTGGTCTAACTTGCGACCTCTCCCGGATTGGCGCTCAGGATTTTCCGTCCAGACACTGGACTGCTCTCTATGGAATGGATGATGAGGAATCCATCGCCCTGGCCACAAACCAACCCGTTCCTTGCCCATGCTTGGGCAGCTGGCGCTGCGGAAAGGCCAAAACCGCCAAGCCAGCCAATGAAACGTCCCATGGTCTAAATTTGGACCAATCAACGGACAGAATAACGAGGCACATGCGACCTTGACGCTCGCAATCCGCTGCGAACACAGCTGTCTGATTTGCCGCTCAAAAAGATCGATCTCCAAGCACGTCACGTCACCAGGGAAGACAGACTCTAGAGAGTCAGTGGATCGAGCATGCTGAACTCAGCTCCACTTGACGTCTAACATGGAGTTCGATGCTGGTCTAATAAGTGGCGTGGATAGATCTGTCACTTTTTAGACTTGCCTGGTCGCTGGGACTTCTTCAGTAGCCGCTGGGCTTTCTTGCTCAAAATGACTGGCGTCGGGACGCCTCTGGAAGATGTGGATGGTGACGGCTCCTCCGTGCTCAGAGCCGCGACGCCGCATGCGATTGCGTCCACGTCGCTGCTAGAGGATGCTATCCGTTGGCTCGAGTCGGCTGCGGACGCGTCCGGGGCGTGAGATTTCCATCGCTACAGGCAAAATGCGATCAGTGGAACCCGAGATCTGATGAGGTAGGATAGGATACGCACCTTTGCCAGCTCCTCGGGGCGGAAGCCATCGGCGTCGAGCTCGATTTCCATGGGCGGAGCGTTCAGATCGGGGTCGCGCAGTGAGCGCACGCTGTCGTAGTGGTCGCTGCCGTGGTAGGCGATGTGGAGCACCCTCTTGGGCTTGTGCGCGTCGCATTCGATGACCATTCGGAAGCTCTCTTGGTGGACGATGACGTACAAGTTGAATAGCCGTGCCGCTGCGTACAGCTCTTGGTTGCCGCCCCAAGTACCATCTTCCCGCATGCGCTTGCAATACTGCATCCAAGGTTGAGATGATCAGACTGGAATCAAGAATCCTCCCTCCGCCTAGTGATGCCGATTATGGACACTACGTACATGATCGAATTTCTCCTCGTCCTCCATGAATGGCTCAAAGTCAGAGCGCTTGGACTCGATGTAATCGACAATGCGCTACAATTCACGGTACGAAACGCATCCCTACGTTAGCCATTCGCTCTCACTCAGCCCACCATACATGCGCGCGCTTGCCTTGCGGACTTCTTCATGCTGATGTTGATCTCCAAAGAGTTGGTCCCCGAGTGCTCTGCAGTAGTACAGCAAAGGCACGATATCGTGAATGGAATGCCCCCAACAGGAGACAAACGGTAGCCACCGTACCGAAACAAACAGTTCCCATCGGCCTCCACCTCCTACAATGCCATTGAACCATCAACACACAGCCACAGCACGCCTCATACAGCTAACCACCGTACATTTAGCTTGCAGCCGACGTCTGCGAGGACCCTGCGCATTTTCTTGATCGAATCGTCGTCGAGCGTGTACTTCTTGCCTTTCAGCTTCTTGCGTTCGGCCCGCACGGAGCTCTTCGTGCTCTTTGCATTCTCACCATCCTCTCCCTATACCTCCCATCCATGCGCATCAGCTTCACTAACCATCACGCTTGTGCCGTACACACGCCGCTCTCACCGCTGCCTGCTTCTTCTTGAGCTTCTTGTCGGCAGCTGAGCCCTTCGCCTTGGCCATTGCTGTTGAACTGCGAACTTAGCAATAGCGTACCCCACTTCGTACTTATCGATCTCCCTCGAAGCGTAACCCGTACTTATCCAAACGTACTTAGTGGGAAGGTTTCTGTACCCATTTGCCATCCACCAACCAAATGCGAGTCGCCTGTCCCGACAGCGCTGCCGTGACCATCAACCGATGTGGGGAATCTTGAAAGACATGGTGTCAACGAGACGGTCATCCGCGCGCCTCCAGGAAAAGACAGCCTCTGCGCCGTCGTCGCCCACGCCCAGCGCCACGCAGGTGTCACCTGCCCGCAAGACCCGCAACAGCGCGAGCAAGGCGACGCCGCCATCGGCCTCGCGAGGCAGCGGCCGCAAGTCCACGGGCAGCGGGAGCAAGCGTCCACGGCGCTCGGCCAGCAAGAGCGGCAGCAGCGAGAGCGACGACGGCAGTATAGCCACGGAGAGCGACAACGTCTCAGAGCAGCAGGAGAATGGCGTCTCTGCGGAAGAGAATGAAGGCGACGTGAAGAAGCAGCTCTTTGCTGAAGAGGCGTCCAAGGAGGAGGACAAGGAGCAGGCCAAGCCTGAGGTCGCTGAGCCAGCCGAAGAGACGGTGGGGATCACGGTCGTTGAGACGAAAGTGGTCGAGGAGAAGGTTGAAGAGAAGGTTGAGGTGACTGTGGTGGAGCAGGCCGAGGAGGAGGAAGAGGAGGAGATCGTGATGATGTCCGACTCCGATGAGGAAGACGAGGACGCGTCTATGGAAGAGGAGCCTGCGCTAGACGACGAAGATGGCGACGATGAGATCAACATCGCGGAATTCGTACGTTGCTCTATTGCGATTGCGTCAGGTTGAAATGTGCTTTTGACTGACTCGACTGGGTTCGTTTTACAGGCAAAAATGGCGGCGACTGGCATAAGCCTCTCCACCAGCTCCTCGGTCGGTGCTTCCAACGCCACTGCCACGTCGCAGTCCTCCAAGTCGAGCTACAACCTTGTCCCTGACGCTCTGGACAGTGGCGCCTCGAGCCGCACCAAGTTCCTCGAGTTTGAAGGCAGCAAGCTCGCGTTGGGCGCCAAGATTGTTGCGGACACTGCGGCTGTGGAGGAGAAGAAGGTCTTAGACCAGCAGCTCGGCAAGGTCGCGAAGGCGAACCGCCAGCGCGCAGAGGCGAACAACGACACGAGTGCCGGCCGCAAGTGGTTCGACATGTCGACCCACGAGATGGACGCCGACGCGCGTCGCGACTTCGCGCTGCTGCGTATGCGAAACTACTTGGATCCGAAGAAGTTCTACAAGACCTCGGACCACACCAAGAAGATGCCGAAACACTTCCAGTTCGGTACGGTGATCGAAGGAGCCCACGAGTTCAAGTCGGCCCGGTTATCGAAGAAGGACCGCAAGCAGACCTTCACGGAGGAGATCATGGCCGACGATGCCATCCGTAAGTACACCAAGCGCGTGTTCCTGCAAGTGCAGAACTCGAAGGCTGGCCAGGCCAAGAAGAAGCAGAAAACCAAGGGCCGCTTCTGAATGGATACCGTATTGTAAATAGAGACCTCTGCATACCAACTACAAGTGCTCACACGTCACAGATTTCTCCCATACAAATGGTAAGTGTGCGCGCGTCACAGATTGGGGACCAGTGCCGGTGAATTATCGAAGACATGAAGCGGCGCACACAGCGAACGGTCGTCGGCCATTATCGCGGCGGAGGCCAGTTTTCGCAGCAAGGCAAGCGACGGACAGATAGAGACGTTGAGGATTGTACGAGTAGACGATGTCCAAGCGCGATGCGAAGCGAGACGATGAGGACGACGAGGAGGAAGAGGAGGAGGAGGATGACATCTCCAGCAGCGGAGGGGACGACGACGAGTCTGGAAGCGACGAAGAGATGTCCGAGTCAGGCAGCGAGCACGGTGAAGACAAGGCCACGGCTGGAGGCGGCAAAGGCAAGGCGGGTGGTAGCGGCCAGCCGGGCAAAATGGGCTCCGAGCGGAGTCTTCAGAACCAGCCCTTCGACGAGGCTGTGGATCTGAGCGAGTCGGAAGATATGTCAGAGGCAGGGAAGGATTCGCCCAAGAAGATAGTCAAGCCTCTCAAGAATATGCCGTTTGACGAGGCATTGGAGCTCTCCGCTAGTGCTCAAGATTTGGAGAGTCCGGTGAAGCGACCACCGCCACAGTCTGGGAAGAGTGCTGGCGACGGTGACTCTGCAGGGACCAAAGCCACTGGGGCTAGTGCAGCGGCAGCGGCCGCGGCTGCGTTGGCTGCTGCTGAGCTCAAGAACCAACCGTTTGATGAAGAGATGGATCTGAGTGACTCCGGAGAGAGTGTGGATACCAATGGGCCATCGAGTCCCAACAAGAAGAGCATGAAGAACCAAAAGCCAGCAGCGACACAGCCTGCAGCTGCTGCCGCGCCAGCGAAAGCTAAAGAGACTCCTGCTGTAGTAACTTCTGCACCGAAGGCAGTGGAAGAGAGGCACAAGCCAGAAGAGAAGAAGGCCCCCACACCCGCGCAGAAGAACAAGTCGGCACCGGTGCCGACCAAGCAGCCGGAAAAGAAAGCACCGGAGCCAAAGCGGAAAGTCGAGTCTGAAAGCTCGTCTGGGGGATCAGAGAGCGAGGAAGAAGACGATGATGAAGATGAGGAGGAGGAAGAAGAAGAGGAAGAAGAGGAGCCAGTGAACAGCAAACAGCAAAAGGCTCGAGGACCAGCAGGCGGTGGAGGCGGCGGTGCTTCTGCTGCAGGAAGCGCGAACACTGGTGGCAGTGCCATGAATAGTGCGGCCCATGCAGCGATGATTGCGAGTGCAGGCGCGTACAAAGAGAGCGACTACGCGCACCTCAAGGTCTCGAATGAAGTCAAAGAGCTGTTCCAGTACATCGGCCGCTTCAAGCCTCAGGAGATCGAGCTCGAGACACGGCTCAAGTGTTTCATCCCCGAGTACATCCCTGCAGTGGGTGACATGGATGCGTTCCTGAAGATCCCTCGGCCGGACAATGAACCTGACTTCCTGGGCTTGAAGATGCTGGACGAGCCATCGTTACACCAGAGTGATGCGACCGTGCTAGACCTGCAACTGCGCTCCACGTCCAAAAAAAAGCACGGCGACATCGTCGTGCGAAGCATCGAGAACGCGGAGAAATCACCGAAGGAGATCGATCGATGGATCAAGAGCATCGCCGATTTGCATCGCACCAAGCCGCCTCCTCAGGTACACTACACCAAGCCCATGCCCGACATCGAGAGTCTCATGCAGGTCTGGCCGGATGAATTTGAGGAGCTCCTCGGGAAGGCCAAGCTGCCCGGTGCGTCGCTGGATATCTCACTAGAGCAGTACATCCGCGTGATCTGCGCCATCCTCGACATCCCTGTCTATAAGAACGTCTACGAGTCGATGCACGTGCTGTTCACTCTGTACTTGGAGTTCCGCAGCAACCAGCACTTCATGAACTACGACGAGCAGCTCGACGTCTCCAGCGCACAGGCACAGCACGCACCGCCTCCGTTCACGTCACGAAGAGAAGAGGTGGGCTTCCAGGACGACTACCCAGGCTCGTCCCGGAAGTAGAATGCATCAGCACGTCCCAGGGAATGTGTACCAAACAAATCTAGCCGCTTGACTATATTCACGGTGTCGTTTCGTGTCACTTGTCCTCTGTGGGCTGCTGCTGCTGCTGGACATTCTTCTGGATCTCGGCGTGCTTGGCGCTCAGCTTCTGCTGCACTTCCTCCAGTGCCTTCCACCCGAGGATGATCATCTTCGCGATCGACTCCGAGTTCTACAAGCCACACCACGCTTCCGTCAGGCACACGCCTCACTCCACAGGATCACAGCTTCGAGCCTCACCTGCTCGTGTCGGTTCTGCTCCATCTCCATGCGCACATTCTGCCTGAGCAGCGTCGACCTGCACAACATTCGTGAGACCCTCTGATCATCCCTAGTGCGCCACCAGACTGCCAATGGCCACCGCCACACGCACCACTGCTCGCCCTTTTCATTCGTCCACTGGAACTGGCGCGACGTGCGCAGGATCTCGCGATACAGACGCAGCACTTCGCGTCGCTTGTCCACCAGCATTGTCTTGTGCTGCGCCACTATGGGAACGTGAGGCAACCCTCTCTGATCTGATATCAGTTTTGAGGAGATTCTCGTCCAAGTGAGCTCTTCGACGAAAGATCATCACGGATAGCCACGGAGTAAGGTGAAGCAAGGAGCAAATGGAATGGTTTCAACAGGTTTGCACGTCCGCTTGCATTGGATTATACACTCGGACCCATGCTGGTCGCATCATGAGGCTACTAGGTGCTAAAAAGCCACTTAGAACTTGAGCTCGTGGGCACGGTCGTTCTTGGTCAGCGTGAACTTGGCGTTCAGGTAGGCCTTGAGGAACGGCTCGGCCTCCACCTTCTTGAGGAGGGCGGCGTCGACGGCCTTCTGGTCGGTCTTGCGGACCTCAGCGATGACTGGGGCCTGTGGGTGGACAGACAACATGGCGTCAGTACCGCGTGGTGGAGGGAGCTTTGGCAGAGCGATCCCAAGCGCTAGTAATTTTGATACAGCGGCGCGGGGAGCGACCCAAGGTCACTCAACCCACGCCGCCGATCGAAAATGGCGGTGCACGTCGAGGCTTCCGTTGGAAGACCAACGACGGCGACCAGTTACAGCAACAACGAGAACGCCCACGTGCGGCCAAGGCGGGGAAAGGCAGACAAATACGTACGGCGCTCGACTGGGCGAAGAACTTCTCCTCCTTGGTCTTCTTCGAGTCCGACTTCTCCTTAGCGAAGTACTTGTCGTTGATGTGGGCTGGGATAGCAACACCCTCGAGGTTGACCTTGGCCGAGGTGGCAATCACGAAAGCCTGGTTGACACGACGGATTGGCACACCGTTGACCTTGTATGGACCTGGGATGAGCAGACAATTCACACAGTCAGTTGTCGAAGTTCTGGGTGACCACCGGCGGCACACACACAGGCGAGGGCAGCGATTCCTCAGCTCTCATAATCTATACAATCCTCGGCAAGTGACGCCGACCTCCACTTCCAACCGCCTCCACTGCCGCCCGAGAGCGACAGCAAAGACAGCCTTCCATGGGCGAGCCATCCACACCACCTTCCCGGAAAGAGTCCACAACTCTGACTCAACAGTCGAGACCATTGCGAAAAGAGCTGCCTCCCCTCCCCGTTCCAGCGGCGCTTCAGTCCCACAAAGACCGACGTCGGCGGCCTCTCGAGTGTCAAATTTTCATCATCGGAATCGCCGCCACGCGTGGTACATGATGCAGAAGCAGATGCAGATGCAAAGGGCGGATACATACCGGTGACGAGCAGCAGACCCGACTCGAGCTGCTTAAGGAACACAACGCGCTTTCCGCGGAAGCGGCCCGAGAGCAGGATGAGCACGGTGCCCGGGGTGATCGACTTGCGGAGCTTGGCGGTCTTGACGCTGTTGCGCACAGTCTTGGCCGAAGGCAGACGCTTTGGGATGTAGTCGGCTGGGTACCACTTCTTGGTGGACTTGGTCGACTTGGCAGTGACCTTCTTCTCACCACCGGTCTTGACGCGCCACTTGCCGTTCACGCGCTTCTGCGAGTTGGCCGAGTAGGCGTTGATGCCACGAGCGAGCTCGAAGTTGGCACGCTTGGCGACCTTGACGGTCTTGCCGGCGGCGGCCTTCTTCTGAGGGGACTTTGGAGCGGTCTTGGCTGGCATGATGCAGAATATACCTAAGGGATGAAGCACGTAAGAGACCGAGACACGCTACGAGGCTCCATATTCATGGCCAAGCGAGACGCACCTGTTTAAGAGTGGCGTGGAAGGTGATCAGGCAGCGCCATACAACCGGCGGCTCACCTGCCATCCACCCACGCCGCCAGCCACCGCCATGAACCGGTATAGTGGTCCGTCGGGACTGAACCGGTCCGGTTCACCCCACAACCTCACGACCCCCAAAACGTGAACCGGTCCAGTCCTCGCCAACATTTTATTCTATTATAGAGGTTTTATCGGATAGCAGAGGAAATATCCAGCTTTTCGTTGGGCACGTCGCTTCAACTTGAGAAGAAAGGTTGGCGAAAATGGGGAATGCCGGAAGCAGCGACGACGCCGCGGAGGATGCCGCGCTCGTGCGCGTGGAGGCGCTGCGGGACCAACTCGCGGACATAGAGCGGTCTGTGCGCGCACTCAGCCTCGCGCCACAGCAGATTTCGGTACTTCTTCCTCACCAAGTTCGCGTCCACGGCCACGCGGTCTCGTGTGATCCAGGTACGATTCCATGGCCATGGCCATGAGGTTTCCGTCGCTGTTTCTCACGCTTCCACTGCGAATGACAGACGTGCGAGTGCTTCTTGGGCCTGTTGTCGGTAAGGTGGACTGCCAGTCGGCGCGCGTGCTCCTAGAAGTCGACCGCGTGACCGCTGTGACGTGTCACGTGCTGATCTTCGACACTCGCACACAGGCGTTCGTTGAAGTACCACAGAGCGGCGTACGCATCGCAGCAACGACTGCACGAAAGCCAGTGGTGCTTCTGCTTCAGTCGCTGCTGCCTGGGCGTCACTACTGCGTCGTGTTCAGCGGCCTCCACAGAGACGACGCGCTACGCTGCGCTGGATCTTTCCGCACCCCCAGCGGCGCCGGAGATCTCCAGTGTGCGGTTGTGAGTGCTGACGACGTGTACGATCTCGAGTACGGAGAGCAGTCATTGTGGAGGGAGCTGAAGCGGCAAGTCGTGGAGACACAGAGTGTGCAGCTTGTCCTGCATCTCGGTGGGCAAGTGGCCATGAAGCGCATGTTTGACAAGGCCTGGACGCTGCTCGTGCGTCATGCCGAGTGTATGGCGCCGCCTGTGGTCGCAACGACCGCTACTGGGGACGCGAGTGCGTCAGTCGGCTTCTCACAGGCGTGGACACTGATGGAAGAGCAGGCGATGGAGGTTTTGCGCTCAGCGTACCGGACCCAGTGGACGATGCTGCAAGACAAGGCCACAGTACTCGCGAACGCGTCTAATCTCATGATGTGGAGCGACTGGGACGTGTATCCGGCGTTCACTACGAGCGCGTTGCTCTTCGTCGACCACGCGCAGCCGACGCTCGAGATGCAGGTGCTGCGGACCGTCGTGAGGTGTGCTCGGCGACTGTACCAGGAGTACCAGCGCGCGTTGTGGGACGATGATATCGATCAGGTCTTCTCGCGAGAAACAGAGCTCCACGCCATAGCCGAGAAGGCTCTTGCGACGACCGCTCGCATCCATCAGCTCTCGCAGGTGCAGATTCCATTCGCGCAAAACGATCTGGAATCGCAAAAGAAACGGAGAGATATCGACGCTGCGAGGAAAGCTGAGCGGCATCTACGAGCGCTGGAAGCGGAGAAGGCGACAACGGAGAAGATGCTGGTGAGCTACAACCAGTTGCTTGCACCACAAAGCGGAGAGGAATTCGTGTTCCAAGTGGGTTCAACGGCCTTTGTGCTGCTCGATATGCGCAGTGCTCGTGTTGAGCCTGGCGGCTCTCAGAAAGCGGAGTGTGAAGTGCTCAGCAATGTTCAGTGGGACTTCCTTGAGCGCATACTCGAGGATGAATCGATCGCGCTGGTGTACATTTGCTCCGAGGCCCCACTCGTGGATGACTTGCCGCATGAACTGCGCCTGGCGACGGAGACAAGTCAAGAAGAGTGCGATTTCAAGACATGGTGGGGGTCCAATCCCCACGCACAACAGCGGCTGCTCGCGTTGCTTTTTGAATGGAAGCTTCAACAAGGAGGACGGCAGGTCGTGGTGCTTTCTGGTTCGTGCAACACCAGGTTCTCCATGAGGACTGTGGTTCGAGACGCTCGTCTTCGCACAGATATCACCCAGTGGGTCACAGGATCTCTGTCGGCAACACCGAGTGGCCGAGCTATTCCATCTCGTGCCGGTCTTTTATTCGATCGCTTCTCGTTTGAGCACGGCAGCGTCGAGGCGTTCGAGAAGTCATTTCTACTGCTTGACGTCAGCGGTCTCGTAAGCACCACAGCACCAACCAACACCAGCTCCTACCAGATCAAGCGAGTCGATGCAACGGTCGTTCACGACCCCGCAATTGTGTTGGTGGGACCGATCGTCGGCCACGTGGACGCAATCAGTGCTGTGGTACTTCTGGAAGTCGATCGTGCATGTGATCTCGTGTGCGCTGTGTCCAATTCACTTACCGGGGAGAAGTTCCGCGTCTTCCAGCACTTTGAACCCGCTCGCCCGAACTCGTTCTTCTTGAACCACTTGCGCTCCGAGCATCACTACGAGATCAGTTTCGAGCGCATCCAGCATCCAGATCGTCATCGAGGCAGCTTCACGACGATTGCTAAGGTACCGGAGCAACTTCAGATCGTTGCATTGACCCACTCCACTGACGGAATGCCGCCGAGATCGCAAACGAAGTCGTTGTGGCCGTGGATCAACGAGAACCTGAGCAACCCGATACCGTTTCGGGGCGCGGACAAGACAATCCACTTTGAAATCGACCAGATGGACGGCAGTGAAGCGGCATTGCTGAAGCATCTCGCCACCGAAGATGAAAGAGACACCAATCGCGACCTGTTGATGGCCAATTTACGGGACCGTCAACGACTTCGATGGAACATGCCAGGAATTCGACACTTGCACTGCCACGGCTCCCATCTCATTCTTTCCGAATCGACAGTGGTCTTTGATGACGAGCATGGTGATACGAGGAAACTCATCCTTCAAAATTGTGTTGAGCAAGTGCACCAGGAGTATGAGAATCTATTACTTCCGCCGTCGAAGCGCGTCTCCAGCCCCGCACAACGTCTGCAGAAGCCGCTACAGTTTGTGTTCGGGTCGTTTGGGTTATTTATCATTCCCACGGCGCTCACCAAAACCACCCTGGATGTCAGCTCTCTATGGACAAGTTTGGACGACTTTTTGAGATCGCCGAGCTTGTTGGGCGTCGTGTTGGTCATGCGCAAGCCTTTCATTGAGGATTCAATTGAAGATTCCGAGGAGAAAGCTCGTTTTGAATCATCAGTGCGAAGCTCGCTTGTGTTTCAGCAGGCCAAGCTACGCCGGCTGCTTGAGATCCTCGACGCGTGGCATAAGCAGACGCCTCGACTGTTCAACGCAGCCATGCCTTCAGCCTCTCCGCAGAGATCGATCGTGTTCCTTTGCGGCCATCAAAGACGAAGCTTCGACTCCGTCATCCAAGATCTGGTACTTTCCCCTACGACGATTCCACGACCCACTCGCATCCAGCAATTTGCCATCGGTCCGTTTCGAGCGACAGCACAGGCTGACGATCTGTTGCAGCTCAGTGTCTTCCCACAAGGAACACTTTTTGGCAAGTTCGGCTACTACCATCGATTTCAAGCTCGGACTAGCAGTGCGAAGACGAGAGACAATACCAGTGGAGAAGGTGGCTCAGAAAAAGGAGGAGATAGCATTGGACCTGTCGATTCAGACGATCTCAGCCAGCTCCTCCACTTGCAAATACTGCTCAAGCCAGGGATCGACGACGCCAAAGGAATCGAACTGGAGGCAACGTTTGCAGTATCTGGCAGAGTCAACTTCGCGCCAACAACGAGCGGTGCAGTGTTTGACAATGAGGCTGTCGGTCGTGTTCAAATCATAGAAGTCACCAGGGCAGAAAACGACAACCCTCAGTGGGCTTTGCAAACCAAGCAGCCTGCTTGGCTGCATCACGTCGTCTCCCAGCAGCTTAACGAGCAAGAAGAGCTCACTCTGGAGGCACTGAGAACGATTCTTCTCGACGAGAAGGCAACTGAAGTCGATCAATCGTTCCAACGATCACAGCCATTGGCAACAGGACTCATCTCAGCACGTGATAGTCCAAGCTTTGTCGCCCAACTCCAAGCTGCGATCCAGGATTTTCGCCAGCATCTCGCAGGCATGGCGTTTCGGACTAAATACCCTGCGATCCCGTCGGCCTACATTGTCAACTATACCCTCGCCGAGCTCCAATCCGGCGACACGACTGCTATAACGGGAGCCATCGAACTGGATCAGTACCGCGCAGTCCTTGTCAAGAGCTTCCAGAATGCGACACTCTTCGAGTCGCGGCTGAATGCGTTCTGGGCTACGAAGGTGTAGGCGTCGTCTTTTTGGCGGTGAGGATTCCTATTCTGAACTCTAGCTTCTACACTGCTTGAGTTCGGACTCGCACAATCGCATCTCATCCAGATTCCAAAATAGCACAAGCAGCACTGCCATGACCAGGATAGCTGGGGACGGCATAAGATCCGTCCCCATGCTTGTCAAAGCTGCATCCAGAAATGCAGTGGCGCGAATGAAAAGATCCAAGGCGTCTCGAGCCACGTACGAAGGGGAACGCATGGTGGTGAGCCGAACCAAAACTCAAGTGACTCGGCTGCTCGCTGGTGTTCTCCCCACGTTGTTCTCGTATCGATCGCCACCATGCTCCAACACCTGAGCAGACGCAGCTTCCGGACTATCTGGCTCTTGGTTGTGCTGTCAGCCATCTCAAAGCAAACCAATGTCGACGCGTGTATCCACGACGAGATTGCCCACAAGGTGACTTCGAGCGAGCAGCAGTACAGTGAGAATCACCCGTTTGAGGTCGCTGCACGGCGTCGACGCCGTCGCCTCCAAGAAGGGGCTGGCGCTGATCTCGCGGCACTTCCGCTCATGGGGGAACAGGATTACGACCGCGTGATCGGTACACAAGTGGATGAAGACACCTACCAGTCGATTCGTATTACTCCGTACTACGACAACGAAACCATCAACGCGTTGTCCCAGGAGAAGCGCGACGTTCTGTTCAAGATCGTACCGGATGCCATCGATCGATTCAAGCGCATCTTGAGCGTCGTACCCATCCAAGGGAACTTAATGGCGAGTCGCTCGTGTGACATCCAGTGGGTCACGTCGCCGGCGGTTTGCAAGACGTTTGTTGAAGACGAGACGTGCCTCGAAATGCGCATTCCGGATGACCACTTCGCACCGACCAAGTCTTGCTCAACATGTCTATCAGCAGGCTGCCGCACGGGCACTTGCTCGATGACAAGTGGCTCGGGCGTGGCAAACTCGGACTTCGTGCTCTATGTTCGTGCCGCTCCGTCCGCCTACTGCTCAGGATCCGTGCTCGCCTACGCTTCGTCGTGCCAAAAAGACCAATACGATCGACCAACGTTCGGTATGGCTAACTTCTGCCCGTCGCAGATCAGAACAGATCCGTACCAGTACCAGTCACAGCTCTCCACGGCGATGCACGAGATCACACATGCATTGGGGTTCTCAGCGCAGTTTTTCCCATTCATGCGCAACGACGACGGCACTCCTCGCACTCTCCGAGACTCGGACGGCCAGCCGACTGCCGCCAACAACGTCAACTGTGCAAACGGTCAGAAGGCCTCCTACTACATGCCACCGGGATCGACAACTGTGCAGTTCTCACGAGAGCGTGACACCACCGTGGCTCGCATGATCACATCTCGAGTTGCAGCCTTCGCGAAGGCCCATTTCGGTTGTGACGATCTCTCAGGCGCAGAGATCGAAAACCAAGACGACGGATGCCTGGGCTCGCACTGGGAAGAGCGCATATTCGAGCCTGAGTACATGACACCGATCTCTAGCTTCCGCAATGTACTGAGTGGACTCACGCTCGCGTTCTTTGAAGACTCGGGCTGGTACAAAACCAACTCGTCAATGGCTGAAGGACTTCATTTCGGTGCCAAGCGGGGCTGTGCATTCGCCAAGAACAAGTGCATCGACAAATCCACAGGCAAGTCGGTTGCGGAGGACCATTTCTGCACGGCAAACGATGCTGAGAGCTGCACGGTCGACGCGTCGGCGCGGTCCGTATGCTCGGTCATGTCAGGTCTCAGTGGGATCCCGACAGAGTACCAATACTTCAACGATGCGACGCGAGGAGGCAACAATGAATACGCTGACTACTGCCCCATTAACACGGGTTTCAGAGGCGGCGACTGCGCGAACAGCGACAACCTCATCACGCCCACAGGCTCGACTGTCAACATCCTCGGAGAGACGTACTGCGCGACTTGCAAGTGCACGGCCACGTCCCTGCGTAGCTCGGACAGTAAGAAGTGGGTCGTGAATGCACGCCGACAGACTGGCTGCTACTCGATGCACTGCCCGACCAACCAGACGGTGGAGATCAATGTGCCCGTCGTGGGCTCGACAGGACAGAACGTCAAGGTCACGTGCTCGCGCAAAGGCGAGCAGCTCACGGTCAACGGCTACAGCGGAACCATCACGTGTCCAGATCCTAGCGTCGTGTGTCAGCGTGCGTGTCCGGCAGCGTGTTCCGGCAACGGCGTGTGCAACTTCGCCACCGCAGTGTGTGCGTGTGACAAGGGCTGGAAGGGCGAGGACTGCGCGACCAACAGCACGCTGACAGCCACGCAGACCACCGTGCTCCGCTCGAGTGGTACTGGCTCTGTATACGAGCGAGTGGTCTTGGCTGCAGCTCTTGCTCTGATGCTGGTCGTCAATTGAGCTGCTGAGGGGTGTAGCTATTCGCAACTTCAACATCAACGTCCCAAGATTCAACTGAATCGGTGGACACCGTAACCCAGATCTGAGAACTTCAGGATCGGTGGGTAGATTCCCTCACATCGCTCTGCAATGGAGGCGCGCAATGCTAGCGACCGATGGAATGGCTCAGAGGACGCCAAGTGCATGGATCAGCAACTGGACCAACGTGGAAGGAGCGAACTCCACGACACACCATAGAGTAAAATAGCAGAGGCAGCCGCAGTCGTGAGGATCGTGAATGTAACCCCTTCACCCAACAGCACCAAATTTCGAATGCTGGTGGGTGGTTACGACACCAGCTTCCGTGGACGTTTGATGATTCGCCCTCAATTCTCCGTTATGGAGAATTGAGTTCACCAAATCAAGTGGCCTGACGACGGTCTAAGGAGACGGAAGAGACTACTTCAGTCTTAGTGGCACACTAGCGACACTGCTAGCCACTGTGGAGGAACCTGGAGAGCCTAGCGCGTCCAAGAGATTGCATTTGTCCATAGGAGCCATTTCCGGGTCACCGTACCCCAGTGTACCCCTCGACGAATTAGCTACGAATAGCTGTCACTACATAAATTTTAGTCCAGCAGCAAACAGCTGGGCGTAATCAACCCGAGCCCTATTTGAATTTCGGGAGCCAATGAGATTGATGCCGTTAGTGAGCGAAAGAACGCGGGAGATGAGCCCTTCCTCATGGAGCTCATGCCACCGTGAACGACTGACTGTGGAGCTTTCTGGTGCTTTGGTGCACGTGCATCCTGAAGTGGCGGACGGCTTTCGCCTGCTGATTGCCCGCACGACATCCGTCTATAATACTTACACGAGTCTCTCCAAAAAGCCCCAACAACCGTCTTGAATGACCATGAGGCTGTGGAGCTCCAGGCTGTGGAGCTCCAGGCTCGACGGTCGTGGGCCATGTGAGTCATCACTGGCAGCCTCGCGAGTTGGAGCCAATTTCGGCGTGGGGTCGCTGCCTGTGACAGCCCCAGTCCCAGTCCCAGTCCCAATTGAAGCGACCTCCGACAAGTCACGTCCATACAGACAGGTTGCCTATTTTCCAACTTGAACTTGGGGAAGCAGCCATTTGATTGCACAAAGTCGGCAGGGTCAAGACGTGTCATCCACCGGCGGCTTCAAGGACTCCTCGGCCGCGGATGGTGCAGCGTCTGGATCTCCAGACGAAAGGCGTCGTTGTGCACACACCGCATGTGACCATGGGCGTCATTTTGACATATCCTGAAGGATAACCTGCCCACTCGTCCTGGTTTGCCAGCGCTGACTCGCCAACCGATTTTGTCCAGGAAGGCATGCTGCAGAACCCATGAATTATGCACACTTTATATAGTCCAGGTATTTCTGAGTTCATCCTGAGCTAAATCATACGTTCTTGAGCTCCAACTTTCCCGCGCGTGACACGTGGAATCTATTTAAGACCAATCATCTCCCGTTTAACGGGATTTTTTCAAATTTAAATGTCTCTGATTGGATAAAATAAAGAGGAAGTTAGTGGTCTTGAGGACTATAGGTCGCTGGTGTTTGGACGTCTAAAACGCGCGGAAATATCGAACTCACCTCGCCATCAACGAACAGGACGGTCACCCAGGAGGCCGAGACCAGAACAAGCGCCCGCCAAACAACGGGCGAGAACCCCTTACGAGTGAGACGAGCAAGCGAACAACGTCTGCCGCTTCTCCGTCACCCGCGTGGATTCAAGCGCGAGCGCCCAGCAACACAGTAGCCACCTGCTACACGAGTCAGTTAGTCCCTCGTCCGCGCGTTGGTCCTCCCAGTCCATCGTCCGATAGACTCGCCGATCGACTCCACGGTACGTTATGCCCGAATGGGTCTATCGGTTGATGCGTCTAAAGTCTAACCCGGCTCTCGCCTGTCGTTTGATGCTTCCTAGTCTTCGTGAATGCAGCGGGAGAATATGGGCGGAGAGATCATCGCGCCGTCGTCCGAGGAGCCGTCCAAGGCGTTCTCGTACGCGGCCATGGCCAACAACATGCACTACAGCTCTTCCTCAGCCGCCGGCTCCATCCACCATGCACAGCAGCCCCCGCAGTCGCAGCAGCATGCGTTAGACCATGAGACCGCGGCTGCGCTTTACCAGCAACATCAGTCTCAGCAACAACATCAATCGCAGCAACATCAACATCAAACGCAGCAGCACCAGCATCAAACGCACCACGCCATGCAGCACGCACAGAATCCGATGCTAGCGTCCGCTGCGATCACGTGCCTCGTGTGCTACAACGCCAACGTGAACGTGGTGCTCGAGCCGTGTCGCCACCAGTTCCACGCGCACTGTATCGACCGCTGGCTCAGCAAGGACAAGGTCTGCCCCGTGTGCTGGACGCCCATCCAGACGCACCGCGCCGTCGTGTCGTCCTACCCGCCTCCGACGTCGTCCGCCACGACCACAGGCTCGTCGTCGAACGCCAACGCGAACGCCAACGGCATGGGCAGTCCCGAGGCCGCCGCCGCGAATGGCAACGGCCAGAGCCACCACGGAGGAGGCATGCTGTCCGGGCCGGCGGCCTCGAGCATCCTGCCGGCCCAGGCCGCCGCCAATATGGAACACCCGAACCCGCCGTCCATGCGCAAGGGCAAGTGGACGTCAGAGGAGTCGGCGTACTGCGACCGGCTCATCGAGGAGTTCAAGAAGGGCAACCTGCCGCTGGCCGAAGGCACGACGCTGCGCACGTTCCTGTCCAAGCTGCTCAACTGCGACCCCATGCGCATCTCCAAGAAGTACACGGGCGACCAGTGTATCGGCAAGATCATCTTCCGGCGTCGAGAGGACGACCTCACCAAGGACGAGATGGAGACCATCCGCCGCGACCTCGCCGAGCTAGAGAAGACGTACCTGGAACGGGAGCAGTACAACCAGCGGCGACGCGAGAAGCGGCTCGAGTCGGAGCTCTCGAGAGACAAGAACAGGTTCATGGCGGCGGCTCGCAACGCGTCGGCGGCCGGTGGTGTGTCTGTGCCTGGAGCAGGAGCTGCTGGAGCAGGAGCTCCTGGAGGAGGAGCTGGGGCCCCGGGAGGAGCACAGGGAAACAACGCACTGGCAGCGTACTCGGCAGCAGCAGCAGCCGCTGTGAACGCCATGCGGCCTCCTCAGCCACCGCAGATGAACGGGGACTACGCACAGCCTCCGACGGCCAACGGCGGACAGTCTCAGCACCAGCAGCATCAGCAACACCAACAGCAGCAGCAACAGACGCAGCATGAGCTGCAACAGGCATATCAAAACGAGTTGGCGGCCCAGCAGCGACAGCAGCAGATGATGGCAGCCGCGCAGGCTCAAGCTCACAGAGCAGCACAGGCTCAGGCTCAGGCGGAGGCCCAAGCGCGGGCTCAAGCTCAGGCCCAGGCCCAGAGTCTGGCCCCGCCTCCACGACACCCACCAGTGCCTCCACATCACGAGCAGCAGTACAGTAACCCCCCAGGTCGACTGCTGAAGGAAGAGTTCGGCGGTGAGCAGTCAGTGGCAAGTCGCATGGCTGCATTGGGCGAGGCGAGCAACTCGGCCACGCGGATGTCCGCCATCTCCACGATGTCGTCGTCTTCGGTGGGCTCGTCGTCCGAGCAGAACGCGAACTCGCTGAGCATGAGTCGCGTGTCGTCCATCGACAGCTTTGGCTGCCTGTTCCCACGTGTCGCGTCGGTCGATGGCTTTGGCAGTTCGACAAACCTGGCGTCGTACGCCGCAGCGTCGACGTCCAACACGTCGTCGGCTGTGAACGCCGACTCGATCGGTGGGATGGTCAAGTCGTTCTCTATCGGCGACGGTCTCAGCGCCTACTTCCCGCGAATCCAGTCGCTCGAGCACCTGTCGAGTCTGCTGCAGGAGCACGCGCCTGCCAGTCCACGAAACGGTCTCAACAGCACCAGCTCCGGTGGTAGTGCGAGCAGCTCCAATCGCCTGAATTTCAAGCCTGAGGGTGTGCCTCCGGCTGGTCCACACAGCCTGCCGTCAGAGCCACAACAGCAACAGCAGCACACACCGCCTCAAGAGGAAGACCCCACTGCCGTTCAGATCCGGGACGCCGACCTCAGCAAGCGCCTGAGCCCGAACAACACGCTGGGCCACAAGCACTCGTCGCTGGCCGACCACGCCAACCAGATCCAGATCCCCAAGCCACTGAGCAAGATGCCGCGTAGCTCGTCCGGCATCTTCCCTCGCGTCCCGTCAATGGACCGACTGCCTCGCATCCCCTCGATGGATAAGCTCTCTTCTATGGATGGCATCCCGCGTGCACCGTCCATGAGCAAGCTGCCGCGCGTGCCGTCCCTAGATAAGTTGTCTCGGATCCCGTCGCACTCTGATATGCTCTCGCGCTTCGGCTCGAGCGACCACATGAGCAGCTTCCCGAGTTTTTCCAATCTCACGGGGCTGTCGTCCAGTGCTTCCTACGACAAGCTGAGTGCGCTGGGTCTCAGTGCCGCTGCAGCCGGTGGTCTTGGAGGCGGTCTCGGTGCGTTCCGAGCTGGCGGATTCCCACGGAATTCGTCGATTGAGGACATTCTGTCTCTCGTGGCGTCGTCCGAGACGTCAGGTATGAGCGCGAGCAACTCGAGTCTCCAGCTGAGCGCATTAGCAGCACTGGCGGGCGAGGAATCGGCCGCGAACGACCGCAAGCGGCGCCTGGAAGGACTCTCCCACGGCAGCTCCAGTAACCATATCAACAGCAGCAGCAGTAACAACAACAACAACGCGAACGACAGCAGTAATAGCGGCGTCTCGAGCGACGGCAACGGCGACAGCAAGAAGAGCCGCGTCTCGGCGTGAGCTGGGCGTCGTGTCGCGTCGCAGCTAGTTAGTTAGTGTTTCACTGTGCGCTTTGCTGTGAGCTGCCTCTCTCTCTCCACCATCCAACGGACCACCCGCGCGATGAGACCGACGGCTTGATCTCGGATTGTCAGTAAGCAGTACGACGTACGCAGATGTAAGATACTCAGAATGGATTTCCATCATCATCATCATTCATCATTCATCGTGGTCTTTCATGTGGGTTTGTGTGTGTGTAGTATGAGAGTAGAATAGAGTCGTCCAGACTAGTCGGCAGAGGCGGCACTGTGTGTCTCTGTGTGTTGGTTTACTCGTCGTCCGCGGCGGCGTCGTCGCTGGTCTTTCGCTTCTTCTTCTTGGGCTTGTCGCTCGACTTGCTCTTGCTCTTCTTCTTGTCCTTCTTGCTCTTCTTCTTCTCGCCACCGTCCTCTTCGTCCTCCTCATCCGACCCGCCGCTGCCACTGAGACTCTCGTCACTGTAGTCGCCACCCTCCGATCCTTCCGACTCCTCGCCTGGGCCGAAGTCCGAGTCCTCCGACTCCTCGTCCTCGTCCTCGATCTCGCCTTCTTCCGGGCCAAGCTCTTCCAAGTACGAATTGAAGCCACGCTTGTTGCCCGTTGGCTCTGGCTGCGCCTCCTTGAGGTTACGGATCCGCAGCTTCTTCGAGGTCAGGAACTGCGACAGCTCTGGGAACTCGCGACGGTCAATGGCCGAGAACAGCACTTCACGGGCTGGCTCGCCTCCCACCGACTTGCAGTTGACCAGCAGATCAAAGTTGCGGCTCGCCGACGTGCCGCTCTGGCCGGCGTAGCGCTGGAACTCAATGTACTCGATCTCTTCGTACCGGATGAACGTCGTGGGCTTGTGGATGAACATGAACGACTTCTCGAGCGGGAACAGCACGCCGCTCTGGGCCTTGACGGCACACTTGACGGCACGGTCTCCGCTGTGGGTCTTGAACTTGCCCGACGTGTACACCTTCTTGCCGATGATGAACTTGAACAGCGTGGCGACGATCTGCGGCAGCGCGCCCGACATGCGCTCGTGGATGTTGCCGTTGTACTTTTTGATCTCGTCGGGCGACATGTTGACGTCGATGTGCACGTCCTCCTTGCTCAGCTGCAGCACCAAGTGCGGGTAGCCCTGCTTGCCCTGGCGGATGGGCTCTTCCAGACTGATCACGAATGCCGTGTTGATGCCGTTCGGCAGCTCCAGCAAAAAGCAGCGGTTGATGTTCGAGTACATGATCTTGTAGTCGAACGTCTTGCCGTGCATGCGCAGGAACGTCGAGTAGATCTCGATGCCGTAGCGGCCACGCGGCGTGAGGAACGTGCCGATGTTCTCGTCCAGCTCCACGATGGCCTTGCCCGTGACGTTGCGGATGTTGGCTCGCTGCAGCACCTCGTCTCGGAACATCTCGGCCGTCACGACGTCGTCGGTGCCGTCTCCAGGAGGCAGATACAATCGCATCTCGACCAGCGTCTCCTCGTCGCCGGCGACCGTGTCGTCCTCGTGGAACTGCAGCTCGACCTCGTTCTTGCCAGGCAGCGCGCACTGCGACACGAGCTCCAGCGGGATCTCCAGCACGCTGGCGTCCGTGTCGCGGAAGTTGAGGTTCGGGCCTTCGAACTTCATCTCGCCCCAGTTGCCGCCTGTGGACGACACGGGCTCCTGCTCCAGCTCGCGGTCAAAGTGCGTCTCGACGTGGCTCTTCAGCTGCTCAATGTCGCGCTTCTTGAGCCCCGTGAAGCGCACGTACTTGCCGCCTTTCTGGTACACTTTGAGGTGGTGGTTCACGCCGCCTACGGGCGTGAACAGCATGGTCACGATGTCGTCCTTCGTGAGCTTCTTCTGGGCCTCTGTGGACCGAGAGCGCCATAGAAGCCCCGAGGCTGAGAGTACCAGCACGCCGTCGCTGTGGCCCCAGAACACGTTGTTCAGCGTCGTGTCCGCCATGGTGTCTCTGCTAGTGTTGCGTTGCGCTGTGGGTGGATGGCGCCAAATGCTCCCGCGCTTTGGGCGATGATGGAGCTGCTGGGACTGGGGGGTGGAGACGAAAGTAGTGTGGAGAAGGTATTATAGTAGGATGGTGGAGACCGAAATAGACACAAAGCCCTGGTTAGTGTGGTTCACATAATTATCGCAAATTGGTAATATCAAAAGGAGTAGTGGAGTATAAATGGAATATTGTGGACTTGGGTAGATCTGTAATTTAGTGGTAGTGATGGCGAGAGTTGTTGGTATGATCTGCAAGGAAGCGAGTGAGAAGTTGACTCACAGGCCTCTTGCTCTACATTGCAGCTCACGGTGTCAAGGAGCAGGGTTTCTTGCGTGGATGTCGTGCGGACGACAGAGGATCTTTTCCTGTGCATTCCTGGATTGCATAGACAATTGCCATGCCGTCCGTTTCGGTGGCCCCCTCGGTTTTACACTGTGAAACCATCTCCATTCTGTACTGTACAGTTTGCATGGCCTCCAGTCAAAATATCGGGAGATTCTCTGCGTTCCTGTGCGTTCGCCACACAGTAGCAGGCATCCTCCCTTTCGTGAAGACACAACGCATTCATGCATGTTCACTGCGGAATCTGAATCGGCCACCGAAGTGCGGAGCGGGATTCCATCGAACTTCTGAGATCCGATTCTTGACGAATGGCATTTGCCAAAGGACGGTTTCACTTTCGCATTTACCAGATTCAACTTGAAGACAGACATGATGGTGTACTGTATTAGCACCAAAAGCAAACCGACCACCTTCTGCCGTCCGAATTAGGACTCTTGTGCCACTCCCTTCGTTCTCTTTCATCCCTCCGCCTCACCTCACTCACACCCAGAACTCCCTGCGCCAAACTGGCTTGGTGAGCACAGCCCTCCCTTCCTTCCTCGCTCTCTCTCCGCATGTCGACCTGCACGTGCAGATGGATCGTGAGTGCCTTCATGATCAAGCTCGTGGCCCGAGGGACTTGGCTGGACGGACAGGCAGCTCCGACTCGATGGCATTTCCCCATTTCCTCACTGGAATGGCAACCGCCTGGGATCCCCCGGTCAGCGGATGGACCTGATGGCCGCGGCCAGCGTGGGACATTGTCACTGTCAAGCCACTCCCCGACCCCTGCCAGACTTACAAATCTTCCACTAAGTTCGCACGTGTCGCACTTGACAAGCGCCGGAACCAAGCCATTTCCTGTCGTCAGGTTCCACTAAGTACGCTTCAGATTGCAACTATCGACTATAACCGCACCTATGATTCTTCCTGACGCCCTGCTATGCCTCATCGATGGCTTCCTGGCTCATCCTTGTCGTCCGTGAGTCACTCCCGATGCTCATCTTCCATCTGGCGCGACATCAACATGGAAGGAGCTGCTCGCGTGAAGGGCTCCGTGTGTGATGGCAGGCCACACCCACTCCCTCCACTCGCTCTCTGTATGGAAGTTCCATTGGAACGCCGCGGCCTGCTGTCGTGATCCCGCGTTGCGGCCGTCGACGGCCTGCGCTGTCTGATGCAATCGCATCGGAGCCACTGGGCGTACGAAGAGCTCAGTTCCGAATCCGAGCACTAGTGCCCACTCGTCTCGATCCCCCACAACCACCATGGTGCGTCTCGCTGCTCTCTGCGCCGTGGCGTTGTCCTTCACCGCGTCCTCCGCCGACGCCAAGTCCGCCGTGCGCGCCGGCGATGAGACCTGTGTCGTCAGTGCCTCCAACGCCTGTCCGCTCGAGTCGCTGACCATGTCCAAGACCGACGGCAGCACGCTCGTGTACCCAGGCGGCAAGACGCGCTGTGCGTATGACGACTGGAGCAGCCCGGACAGCAACTTCAGCTCGAACGCGACGTTCTTCTTCCAGGTCTTCCCAACGGCCGAGAAGAAGGACAAGACCAAGCTCTTCATCTACCTGCAGGGCGGCGGCGCTTGTGTCGACAAGGACACGTGCAACTTTGCGCTCCAGTGCGCGCAGCAGACCTTCCAGCCGAACGCGCTGCCGCTTAGCATCGGTGTGCTCAACCGCTCGGAGCCGACCAACCTGTTCAACGACTGGAACATCGTCCACGTGCCGTACTGCACGGGCGACATCCACGTTGGCAACTCGACGATCGTCGGCAAGGACCAGGGCTTCGAGATTTTCCTCCAGAAGCCAGTGTGCATGAAGCAGAACATGACCACGCACCTGAACGGCTACGAGAACGCGTGGTCGGCCGTCAAGTGGGCTGCTGCCAACTACCCAGACGTCACGGACCTTGTGCTCGGTGGCTCCAGTGCCGGCGCTCTCGGCACGCAGATGCTCGGCCGTGCGGTCGGTAACCTGTGGAAGTTCGAGGACAAGAAGATCCGCTACTCGATTGTCGCGGACAGCTACGTCGGTGTCATCCCGGACAACAAGCCTGCTGGCAAGCTCATCAACTACTACGGCTCGTGCAACCTGCCACTCAGCATCCCAGAGTCTGTCGTGACCAAGTGCCTGAACAACACTGGCAGCACCGCTGAGCTCCTGTCGCCCATCATCGCTGAGACCTCGACGGCCAACTGGTTCCACATCGACTCCAAGGGCGACAGCACGCAGCGCCAGTTCTACGAGCTCGTGCGTCAGGGAGTGCTAGCGTTCCCGTTCGTGAACATGATCTCGCCAGATGACTTCTACAAGAACATGACGGCCGTGTTGGACCAGTACAAGGATGACACTTCCAAGCTGACGGCGTTCTTCGTCGATGGCACGAGACACGTGTTCCTGACCTCGAACAACTACACGCTGTACCCTCGCACAGAGACGGGCGAGACGCTCGGCTCGGTCATGAAGACCGTCCTTGGTATTAGCGGCTCGTCCAACTCGAGCTCGGCTCAGGGCACGACGGCTCCTGGCGCCAGCACTCCTGGTGCCAGCAGCGCCGCTGTGTCGCTGCGCTCCATGGCCTCGCTTGCCATGGTTGCTGTGGCTGCCACGCTTGCGTGGTAAGCATAGGGTCTAGTGATGTAGATACTTCATTTCCGCTTCGACCGCCCACAATCAATTGCAGATTGTACAATTATTGCTATCCGAAGGATGTCTTTTTCACGCAAATTGGTTGTATTGAAGTGGATAAATAGATCAAAAAGCTGCCTTCATAGCTGGTGTGTCTGGGGCATCAGAGATGCGTCGAGAAGGCCGACGTGTGTGAAGCAGCCGTGCTGACATAGCGCTGCAGAGTGCGGAGCTGGGCGAAGAATCCCTCCAGCGACTGGGGCTCCTCCGTCGTCACACACTTGGGCACGACCAGCGAGGCCGCGGCCTTCTGAGCAGCACTCAGACAGAGATGCGCGTCTCGCTCCATAGCACTCACGCTGATGAGGCTGAACGCATACGTCGCATTGCGTTGCACCTGGTCGACACACACACTGTGGTAGACACTGGTCTTCCATTGAGCGACTTCCATGGCCGACGCGAACTTGCGAGGTGCAGCGACCACACGCACGCGGTTGAGATGCAGCTGCGGGAACTGTTCGTTCTGCGAGAACGCGCCTGGCATGTTTGCCTGCAGCAAGAACGCAGCGAGTCGCGGAAAAAACACGCCGCACGTCACCTCCATGTACTTGAGGCTCTTCTCGGTGACGAGGAACACAGGGCCGAGGCGCGCGGCGGCCGTGAGCAGCGCGATAGCCTGCTCTTCGATCGACACGAGCGCCTGCTGCAGATACGCGTCTTGCGACAGCAGCGTTCGAGCGTTTTCCATCGCTGGCCGCGTGGAGTCCAGGCCGATGCGAGCGTGGAGCAGCGTCATGGGCACGAGCACATCCTCCCAGTTGAGCACGAGAGCGTGGCGCAGTGGCGCATTCATCGGGGACACAGGAGAGCGCGGCGCGCTGGCATTGTGGCTGGGGATGGTGGCGAACATGTTCATGTGGGCGTGTGGGATGTGTGGGATGTTGGAGAATGTGAGGATCCGTGAGGCAGACGAAGAGCTACGGTTGATGTGGCTGCGCGTTCTTTCTTTCTGTTCAGTGTCTCGTCGCACCTTCACTCTTGGAGAATGAGACCTTCACTCCTAGTGCTCGAGACCCCAAATTCAGCGAATATTGGATGCTGATTGGCTAAAACAAATCTGGAGAATGATCTGAGCTGAGCAGTGAAGTCATGTTGGGGATGTCGAAGCTTGTCAAGCACGATCTGGATTTTGAGTGAGGATACGGTGCATCCACGCGTTTGTAGAGGCATTTGAGTTGGGACGCGCCAGACTTGATGATCGGGGTACGTGGATGACCAGATCAAATGGGAGATGCAGTAGTGTTTTTCATGCTCAAGTGTATGTGAGGTCGGCACTTTTGATTGAGATTGGATGCGCAGCCATATCTTGGTTTCCTCACGTGGAGCAGGGCGGATCTCAACGCCATACAGTAGCCATGCCTACATAGCACAACCTCGTGACGATCTCTCCACAGACTTTGACTGCGATCCAGGCTGCTGTGATTGCTGGGGGCGCTGCAGTAGTGAGTCACTTCTCAACGTCAGATCTTGGGATCTCATTGGCAACTCAGCATGAAGGTCAGTTCGTGTGAGTGATGGTCATGTAGCCATCTCGATCTTTCACGTCAATCCAGCAGCTCATTTCCGAAATTGCATCCTGCCGGCACAACCTCCTCCAGTCACACACACCACAATGGCCAGTACGACCGCACGATCGTCGTTCTTCCAGACGAGACTCAACGTCGCCACCCCGACCGGTGCTGTCCTCACGCGTGCGGCCCTGCCTGCAACCCCACGGCCTCTCCCAGCCAAGCCGGCCAGTCATCCCAGTGCCATCGTGATCGCATGGGACAACGTCATCTTTCCGACCAACTGGCTCGCTGACTGTGTTGGCTTGCGTGCAACCAACGCCAAGAGCATCGAAGAGTCCAAGCGTCTGTGCCTGGGAAACCCATTCACGGTCCACGCCTTGCTCACCATCGAGAACCAGATCATCGACTTGCTCGCGCTCACCACCAGCAAAACGGCCGTGTTCATCCTCACCGACGCCGCCACATCCGTCATGGAGCTGCTCTGTGCGACATTTTTCCCTCGCCTGAAGAGCTGCCTTGTCAATACCTCCGGTCGCGTCCACATCATGTCGTCGTCGAGTGCACGAACCCCAACGGAGCGAGCAGCCTGGAAGCTCAATGTTTTGCAACAAATCTGCACGTCCGCTGTAAACCAGCAAGGTGCCACATCCGCTGTGAAAGGGCCGAAGCCCTTCAGTGTCTTGACTGTGAGCGCCGACGAGACTGAGCTACGTGCAGCGGCGAGGATGCAGGAGCTCGTGGCTGGCTACGGGTCTGTCCAGAGTCTATCGCTGCCTGCCACAGTCGACGGCGCCAAACCACTGACCCTGGTAGATTTCCACCAACAGTTACAGGCTGTCACCGCCGCGCTCGCGAACCAACTCAAGTAGTGGAGGGTTTAGGAAGGGCTGTACACTGTATTTATTGAAGACTCTAAAACTAAATGAACCGACACTGACCCAGTGTCACATTGGGAGATAAGACTAGTTCCTTCGAAGAATCACGCGGTGTGTGGCCGCGTTGGTAATTCTGTACCAAAGCGGCCACACACCCGATGATACTTCGACATTAAGTTTATACTACGTTGTGCATGTGCGTTTGTGTGATTACACTTATCGATTCAAACCTCACACAAAAAATCGGTCAAAACCAGCAGAAGGGTTCAGGCAGGAACAGCTACAGAGTTGCCAGCGCTTCACCTCTACTACGTGGCAGCTCAGTCGGCGTGACAGTCCGTGCGAGCCTCTGCGCCGCCCACCAGGTCACATTTGAAAATCAAATTACTGTCACTTGATTTTCAGGACGATTTTCCCTCCACTGCTGATTTGGATCCCGTCACAGGGTAAGTTTGGTATGTGTCGGATCGCGATCCTCCACCTGTCACCTGTCCTGTCTATTGGATAGGTTGAACAAGCCTGGACCCAAACAAACTCGAACATTCGTCATGAACCTGCGTGGGGAGTCAATGTGAGGCCGAGAGGCAAGCTATTATCACGGATGCTGCATAAATAATCCCTCTTTTAAGCGTGGGGCACATCTGATTACCTAGGAGAATACATATTCACAAGTTGTCGCTTGAGAGGCACAATCCATTAATTAACTGACGTGAATTAATGTCTGACAATGGATATCCTCAGACAAATCACAAGTCAGGTCTGCACTGTACCACCACACTGTCTCCACCCACCCAACCGCAACTGAGCTATTTTAATAGCTCAGTTCTATATTAAAATATGAACAGCAGACCACTTCACCAGACGATATTTTGGCTGATAAACTTGTGCGGTGGAGAGTCGTGAAGGAAGCTGTAGTGCAACACTATTCCAGCACTTTTTGACTCAAATCGTGTGGAAAGGTGACCCTCAAGTCGACGTGATCACCAACTTGAGGGTGGTTTTCCCTTTGGGAAGCTCCCAACGAGTCAAACACGCGTGAGTTACGGGATCCAAATCAATATTAGGGGACCACTTCGGCTGAATATCAAGTGAGTGCATCCGCCTGACTCAGAGCAGAGCCGGGGCCACGGGGCCACGTAGACGATCCTATGTCCCAGGCTGGGACATAGGATCGGCGGCTACAGCGCACGTAGTGGTGACTGTCACTGCCACTTGCACAGTAGTGTGTCAGCAGACCCCACACTCGTGGGCGGGCCTCTCAGTGAGGCCCTCACCTCGTCGCGACCCGCAGCGTGGGGCCTGCCGACTGTCTGATGCACCTCACTTCGGATTTTCACCGCTGCCTCCAACATGAAGCTCAACCTGACCAAGAAACAACAAGTGCTGCTGGGCGTGACGGTGCTGCTGGTGCCATGGGCTCTCTGCCACTTGTATGGTGCTGCTATTATGCGCCAGTCGCCTGTGTTTCGTGACCCTGCGATGCCACAAGTAAACGACTTGTACCTCGCTGTGGCCATGGCTGGCGCCTTCATCTCCGTCCGACTCGCGCTTGTCAAGTCTCTGCGGCCCTTCACTCGCTCGGTCCTCCCACCGGGCAAGCGCGAGATCACCTTCCGTGTCGACCGTTTCGGGACCCAGCTCTTCGATCTCCTGCACTACATCGTGATCACGGCAGTCGGATTCGGACTCATGATCGATGAGAAGTGGTTCCCCGTCACGCTCGGAGGACAAGGCGACGTGCTCGCATCGATTCGGATGTACGATGAGCCACCGTCGACGGGCTTCAAGCTGTATCTGCTGGCAGAGTTTGGCTACCAGCTCCACAACTTCATCTTCGTGATTGTTCTCAAGCCGATCGGCAGCGACACAATGGACTTTGTACTCCACGACTTCGTCGCCATGGCGCTCATCGCCGGCACATACTTGAGTAACTACACCACCCGTGCGCGATTGCCGTCTTCGTGAATGACGTGTGCGACTTTTTCCAGTGTACGTGTTAATACCTTCCCGATGGTATGTGTGACGAGGGGACGAGGCTAACCCCGGCTTGACTTGTATTCCTAATAGGCATCTACCTGATCGCAACGGACTTGGGTCCCAAGGGCGCCGTCGCTCCGCTGCTCGTGGCCGTCGTGGCTTCCTGGGGATACTTGCGCCTGTACTTGGTGCCTCGCGACTGTCTCTACAACTACATCACGGTCTTGGCCTACGAAAACCCAAACATGTCGATGCTGTTCGTCCATCCGATGAACACGCTGTTCGCGGTGATCGTGGCGCTTCACGCGCATTGGCTGTTGCTTCACGTGAAGAAGGGCGTGCGTGTGCTGCGTGGTGCTGCCACGCCAACTACTCCCACGGCGAAGAAGATTCAGACCAAGTAGATGGAGACAAGCTGACACCAATGCATTTCACTCGATATTGTGCACCTCTCTCTCTCTCTCTCACTCTCTCTCTCCCTTTATGGATTCGTTCGAACGTTGGAGTTGCTCTTTGTGGAGCACAGACAACAGCTTGTCAGCGGCTTCGTAGGTATCCGTGACTGCTCGTACTGTGCTTCGAGGCGTGTACGGTATCACATAAAACTGTGTTGTCACTATCACGGGGTGATTCAACCCAGGTGCATATCAGCACCCTCACTCAGCACTTCAACCATCACTCTCGAAGAGACGGAGGATCCAAGCATCAGAAACGATGTAAGAAATACCATTACGCAATTGCCTTCAAGATACTCAAGTCTCAAGCCCTCGGGATCATAGCGCCATGTCTTTCGCCACCATCGCCAAGATGCAGGCCGCCGCCACGGCCAACGCTGACGCGAAGACCTGGAACGGGGCCGTGTCGCTGTCAACAACGGGCAAGGCGCGCGTCGACTTCTTCTACGGCGCCATGCGAGGCGTGGACAAGGAGCGCTTCGTGGAGCTGCTGGACGCGTCCTTCGCAGAGGATGCGCTCCACACGCTCAAGCTCGTGGCGTACGTGCGCGACTGCCGCGGCGGCAAGGGCGAGCGCCAGCTCGGACGCTTCGCCATGGAGCACCTCGCGCTCAAGTACCCTCGCGAGCTGGTGCACAACCTCAAGTTCTTTGTCGACGACTTTGGTCGCTTCGACGACGTCATGGCGCTGATGGGGTCTCCCGTGGAGAAGCACGCGCTGGAGCTGCTGAGCAAGCAGCTGCAGGCGGATCT